>MU225445.1:2146924-2159553 GCA_018584345.1 Thuja plicata
TATGGATGATTTACTTTTCCTATGATACTGACATGTATATGCAGGATGGTGGAAATGAAATGCATGTTTATATGAGATGCTTATGGATGCATGTGATTTTATGATTTATCATGTATGCAACTACTATATTTTTTTCCTTTTCTGATGCACTTAAATGGAATGAATGCAATATATTATGCACAAAATATCTGAGTAATGCATGTGTTAATTAGAAGGAAGTTAGTTTGGATAGATGTTCTCCGAGATTGATCTATTTAGACATGGAATGGTAGAAAGAATTTTTTTGCTTTTTTGATCAATTGGTGTATAGTTGATCTCATATCCAACCAATGTTCTGCTTATATAGTAGATGGCCCTTTCTTTACCCATGTCATCATGTTGTGCCAGGAGTACACCTAATGCTGATTCTATTGCTGAAATATACAGAAGCAATGGTCTACCTTGGAGTGGTGGCACCAATATAGGAGACTTGAGGAGGTAGTCCTTGAATATTTGGAGTGCTTGTTCACATTGCTCGGTCCATATGAATTTGACATCTAAAGTTTAGTAGATGTTGGAATGGGTGGCACTTATCTTCTAGCTAAGCTATGAAGCGCCTGATTTATTGGAGCCTTCCTTGTAACCCTCTTAGTTGCCTCAGGTTCGATGGTGGAGGCATGTCCAATATTGCTTTGACTTTCTCTGGGTCTACTTTGATGCCTCTATGTGACACTATGAACCCTAGTAGCTTTCCTATTGTGACACCGAATGCACATTTCTTTGGGTTTAGATGGACCTTGAATTCCTACATTCTGTCAAAGATTGGCCCCAATACTTGTAGATGATCCTTGCGAAGCATTGACTTCGCTAGTATGTCGCGCCAACATTTTTGAGACCAAACGACATGACATTCCAACAGTAAGTGCCCCAAGGACATGTGAAAGCTATTTTATGTTGGCCTTTTGGCACGATCTTTATCTTGTTATACCCTAAAAAGCCATCCATGAGTGATAGAATTTGATGTCCAGCAGTTAGATCTACTATCATATCAATGTCGGGTAAGGGAAAGTCATCCTTGGGACAAGCTATGTTGAGATCTCTGAAGTCTGTGCAAATCTGTATCTGACCACTGTGCTTTGTAACTGGCACCAAGTTAGATATCCAGTCTGTTTATGGTATTGGTGTTATGAACTTGGCATCTAGGAGCTTTTTCAACTATGCCTTAACTAGCAATGCAACATGGGAATGCATCTTTCTCAGCTTTTGCTTGACAGGTTTGGCGTTGGGTAGCAACGGGAGATGGTGTAGTACTAGATCTAGATCTAACCCTGGCATATCTGAGTAGGACCATGCGAAATTCATCATCCTTGATTTAAAGAAGCTGATAAACTGTTCTCTCTCCTCAGAGGTGAGTGATTTTTCCAAGTATATGTTCTTTGGGTTCTTGTCATCTCCCAAATTGACTTCCTCTATTTCTTCTGCTAGTAATGCCAATTTTTCCTTTGTCAAGGGGAGGAGTTCCTTCTTTCCATCTTCTAGCACCTCAATGAGGTTTTCACTCGAAGATACGTCTTGTTTTAGCTTTTTATCATTCTTTTGTTTTTTTTTCTTTTGTGGACTGGAAAGAGGAGCTACCTCCCCAAAATATGCCACTCTGTCGAGGTCAATGAAGAAGCCTACCTTATGGTCTCCTGAGGGAATGCCTTCCCTAAGTCTCATGAAATTAGTAATAGCCTCATCGTTCTCAAAGAAATCTAAATCAGGGAGTCCTTGTTGATCCCACTCTATTAACTCCAGGTGTACAAGACAGATACTTTCATGGTTGTCTGACTCTAGTTGACTAAAAGGGACTACATATATGGTTCCTACAAAACTAGACTGTGATGTGGACGCACCACTTGAGGTTTGATAAATGACATGCTTATCTATGCAGGGTTGTTTGGCAATGGACAATTGGTTAAATAAGTCTTCTAGGTTTATGATAGTGTCTAACTGAGGGGAATAATCTGGGATTGATGATTCAAAGTCATGAAGGGATCTCCACTCATACTCATGGGAGTTAGTCTCAATAGAATGCTCGTCAGATGTCTCACTTCCTGCGTTATCATCGATTGCTATGTGGAGGTCTATTCAGGTTTGTGTGGTTCCCTCTTTGGCAGGCAAAACCTATGCTAATATGTTGCTTATCAAGACATGTTCTGTGTTTTGCCCTCGGTGCATCTCTGCTATTTGTTCTTGACCGACTTGAATGTCTTCGAACGCCAGAATGGTTCTTTGTTGCCCAAAGCCTAACCATCTCTTGTTTCTTTGGGTTGGCGGGAGAGACAATTTCATTATGCCTTGTTGTCTTTCCCCCAGGCCGGTTGTACCATCATACCCAAATCATTGTAACATTGTATAACCATTACCATAGTTTGATAGGGGTAGGGTTTGTTAGATTTTCACTTGTGGGTCTTGGTATAACCATGTACTGATATCTTGTTCAAATGGCCTTTCTTCTGTTATGTCTCCCCATCGAATAAAGGTTGTGGGTGGACATCTGAATAGAATAGGCTGTGGAGTTTCTATTATTATAACAGGTTGTGGTATGCCATAAGTTCTCAGGCTCTGAGGCATGTGCGTGATGGTGAAATCCTCTTCATATCTGTACTCACCACAGCCTTTGTCAGTGATGGATATTTTTCCCGCTTTCTGTGTGACATCCTTAGGATTTGAATTTGAAGAGGAGGGGATACTCGCATCTTGGTTAATGGATATCTTTCCTGCTGTCCGTGTGACATCCTTAGGATTTGAATCTGAAGAGGATGGGATGCTGGCATCTTGGTTTGAGGGTACTTGGTCATCCGTGCTGATTTGGACCACATTACATTATTGGAAAGGATTGGGATCTCCATCTATGATGATTTCCTCTTCCTGGTGTGGGAACTTGATGCATTGATGGTACATCAAAGGTACAGATTGAATTTCATGTATACAGGGTCTCCCTAGTAGCATGTTGTATCCCAACTCAAGATCTAGGATCTGGAAGGGAGTGTTTTTGACCACTGGACCGATACAAATAAGTAGAATGATAATACCTTTAGAGGACCTTTCATCTTCATCATAAGCTCTGATATTTATCCTCCTTGTGACATCAATGCTTGATTATGAATAGCCTAGTTTCTTGATTAACTTTAAAGTACAAATGTTTAACCCAGCTCCACCATCAACAAGGACGCTATGGATAGTACTTTTGTGGACCTAGACCAGTAAGTGTAAAGGATCATTATGCAGGGGTTTATGCGACGACACATCACGGTCTATGAATGTGGCATGTTTGTTTGTATCTATATGGTTAACCATTGTTTGGAAGCTCTCGGGTGTTATGTCCCTTGGGATAGCTGCATTCTGAAGGGCTTGGTCAAGTGCCAGTTTATGCTGTGGAGATATGTGCAATAGGTCAAACATGGAGATCTGGGCAGGTGTGTGCTTTAGTTGATCCATTATGCTTGGCTATGGATCTGAGTTTGCTTTAGGATTGGTAGATATAGTAGATGAGGATGGTACTCCTTGAGGGATGACTCTGGCACGATGCATTGTTACAACACATTTGTTACCTTGGTCTTTGGTAGTGATAGTAGCCATATGGCTATCTGAAGGATTGAGGCAATTGATAACATTATCACTATTGGCATATGTATAGTTAACTTGTTTTGCCTGTCCACCAGACCCAGAGGCTTTTCCCTTGTTGTGATCATGAAAGGTATCATTGAAGATAGTGTGATCAGTTGTGCCCTTGGTTTGGGTATTTGTCACATTGATGGCCCCTATGTCAATCAGGTCTTGGATAGTGTGTTTCAATCGGTAACAGTTAGATGTTTTATGCCCTTTCACCCAATGAAACTCGCATAAATCCTTGTCATTATACCACCTTGGTTTGTTTGCATCATGTTCAAAGTCCCTGATTTCTAGAAGAGTGATAGTGTTTGATTGTATCAACTTGCGTAAAGCTAATTCTATCGGCTCTCCTAATGGTGTGAAATCTCGTTGCTGGAATTGAAATCATGGTCTGCGTTGATTCTGTTGTTGACTATTTGACATAGCGGCCGCTTGTACTAGGGGAGGTTGGTTTTGGGTGTATGCTTGTTGAGTGGGCCCTGTGGGTTTCTGGTTGGCCACAGGTGCGCTAGTGACATTTTTGTTTTTGTTCCACCACTTAGCTTTGTCTGTTGCATTTTTGTTTTTATTTGTTTGTGTTGGATCTGCAAGGATTCCTTGTTTGACTAAGTTCTGCTCACAACGAACTCCTCATTCGATGAGTTGTGTGAAGTTCAGAGCTAACTGTAACTCTGTTGTGAATGACATGTCTGGAATTAGATTGTCAACAAACATGACTATTAGGTCTTGTTCGGGCACATCATATGTTATGCGGTTTTCCATATTCCTCCATCTCTGTAAGAACTTCACAAAAGACTCTCCATCCTTCTATTTGATATCGCAAAGGTCCTTGAAGCTGACCTTGTGCTCGATGTTATGATGGAAGTAAGCTATGAAATTCTCATCCAGTTCACCCCAAGACTGATTTCCATGGGGTAAATGTGAGAACCATTCCATTGCTGGTCTGACCAAGCTTTATGGGAATAGTCACATTAAATATGTCTCGTCATGGGTGACTTCAACGCAACTAGCAAAAAACTCTTGGATATTTTGAATAGGGTTGGTATTGCCCTTATATTTGTCAAATTTCAGTACCGAGAAGTGATTTGGGAACGAAGACATGTGGAGAGAATGGTCAAAGGGGTATGGGTATAAATCCTCTACGGTGTAGGATTTAGTTTGCCCCTGATTTTTCATATCCATCATTTGGGTTTGAAGGGTTTGCATTTGTTGCATTAACATGTCCATTTGATATTGAGGTTGGTGTGTGAGGATTTTCCTTTGTGCTATAGTGGGTATGAGGCTGCGCCTCTATGTCCCTTGAGTAGGAACATAGGATTTCATCCTGGGGACTTGATATTGATTTCCCACCAAGTGATTTGGAAATGGGGGCACATGAGTAGCCCATGGTGGGTTTTGATGTGTTTGTTGTTGTGATTGAAACTGGGGTTGATATTTCTACTGCTGAGGTTGGGGTTGAAGTTGGGGTTTCTGTTGCTGAGGTTGGAATTGAGGCAACTTAAGCTGGGGTTGCTGTTGTGGCGGTTGGTTTTGAGGCAACTGAAGCTGGGGTTGCTGTTGCAGGGGTTGGTTTTGAGGCAACTCAAGCTGGAGTTGTTGCTGGGGTTGGATTTGAGGCAACTGAAGCTGGGGATGCTGTTGTAGAGGTTGGTTTTGAGGCAACTGAAGCTGAGGTTGTTGTTGTGGAGGTTGGAATGATGTCAGAATGGGCAAAGGTGTAGCCTTAGGTAGGCATTGACTATAAGTTGTACCATCAGAGATGGATCCCTGTGGGCATGAGGTGTTGATTCGAAGACTAGTATGAGTTGACTGCAACAGTGGCATAGTTTCAGAATAGTTGATGTTTGGTGTGATGGAAGGCATAGCTTGAGAGCTTGATTGCCCCAGCCATGTGACCGAAGGTGGGAGCATACTAGTAACCACATGTGCACTCAGTTGCGAGCCTGTCATGCTTTGAGTGGAAGATGTGCTATCCTGGTTTGTGCCATTGGTTTGATTGGGTATTGTCTGTGTCAATGTGGGTAATACCAATGGTGGGAAGATTTGAGAGACAACAGGCAGTATTTGAGGAGGCTGAGTAGTGTTTTGACCTGTGAGAGGGTTTTTAGGCCATATGGTTGATACACTGATTTCAGCGGGGAGTTTGACTCCCTTCTTTATCAGCATGGCTAAGAAGCATTCAAGATTCCTCTCTACAACAACATCAACTACTTGTGTGGAATAAACATCTTGCTCTATATCCTCTAGTTCCTCTTCTATGACATTTTGGAAAAGAGTTGCCCCATGGGGTTGTTCAAGGAACATAGTAGAACTGGTATTTATGAAAGGATCATTCTCTTGCTCTATTTCCCAAGCGGGGAATCTATTGATATATGACTCACCAGGTTGTGTTCTAGCCTTAGAACTTGTGTAAGGCCCTCCATGAGGTGTTTGAGACATAGTGTGGTCCAGATTTTGTAACTAAATAAGTGATATAAAGCAAACAAGGAAGAAAAGTCCTTTCTAAGGAAGTCCGAGTTATGTTTTGGACAAGGGTAATTCTAAGGATAGATTTTAATATATCTTGATCTCAAAGTGTTGATGATGTAAAAAGATAAGATTTTTCGACCTTTGCCTTGGACAAAGTCACTTTGATAAAGATGATGATGTTTGATATGATGAGATCAAGGTATTTCGAGTCTGAGCTTTCGAACTAACAATGTTTTTGACAATAATCGTGCTTTACAAAGAAAGGATGATCTTTAAAGTTTAGAGATTCACACAAGGTTCTTTGCATTTTCCTGGGATAGACACTAGTTTTGGACACCAAATGAAGAGTTCTCTCAAGGTTTTAAGGTTAAAACAGGTGTAAAATATCTCTGGTTAAGTGCGAAAAAACTCCATCGATTGCCGCAAAGTGAATGGTCGATTGCGGTACGTTATCACCAATTGTGGTAATAAACAAGATGATTGCGGCAATAAATAAGTTAATTGCGGTAGACTTCCTTCAATTGCGGAACAATGCGAGCAATTGCGGTAAATGAGAAACAACCTCAAAAGACTAAAAGATGGGTATCTCTGCTTGACAATTTTGATACTTTTTTGCAACAATGCTTCTAATTTGCAAGACAGTTGATGTTGACAACCCTTGACTTTAACACGTTTGACTCATT
This sequence comes from Thuja plicata, assembly GCA_018584345.1. Classification (NCBI taxonomy): domain Eukaryota; kingdom Viridiplantae; phylum Streptophyta; class Pinopsida; order Cupressales; family Cupressaceae; genus Thuja; species Thuja plicata. The sequence continues at coordinate 2,153,713 of MU225445.1, forward strand.
TTGACAGTTTGGATGTTTTGTTTTGCATTTTCAGAAACTGATCAAAGAAACAAGCATGAAAGACACTATGTTTTGAAGAATGAAGATTGATAATGTGTATGTTCTACAACTTTTTGAAGTTGCAAGGTTATCACGAGGTCTCAACAATGAACAGTTTGATTAATCTAGGTCAATGGATTCAGAATACAATGTTATAGGCCCAATGCTTGAATGTCTGTTAGCTCACACAACAATTGTCACACTACTAGGACACGAAGGTCCATGACATAGGTGCCCGTGTTTTTTTTGTTTTCACGTATTGTTGCCATGGAGTGAAGATCTCTTTCACTACACAAATACCATGGGACACATATGTTGGGAATCTTGGGGGGAAATTCTACAACCCCTTGCACTATAATAAGGTACCTATTCGGAGGTAAATTGGGTTGGCCTCTAATTAACAAGGTTGTATTAAGGGTCCATGGCGTCTATCCAATCAGTTTGTACATGTGTGACTCACTTAAGAGCCTAGTTGATCATGTTGGCTCCTTAGGGATATTCACCTGATCCAGACTATCATGAACACACCTCGCTCGAGCTTGGCTAGATAAGATGAAACTTTGGTTCGCGCCTTGTTTATATACTGATCAGAAGGAATACCGGTTTAAGGTCATTCTCTGAAGAAGAAGTGTATTCTTTGGACATGCCTTTCTAAAAAGTAAAAAGGTTTCTAATCTAACAGTTTGTGCAAGTGCACCCAAAACTCAAGACACAAGGTAAATTGATTAAACTCCAAAAGTTTGAAATGTGAACTAAGCTACACCACCATACAAGCACCAGTGTTCAATTTTAAGCCCAAAAGTAGGTGTTGATTGCTGGTTCAATTTTAATGCACCAATTTGAGAGATTTTTTGCTTTGTTCAATTTTAGTCCCCACGTCAATTTTAAGCCCAAATCTGAAATATGAGATATGAGATGTTTGACAAACACTGTTCTTTTTAAACCCAAATTGACAAGTGAATTCCTGTTAGTTTGTTTTGTTTAAACAAGTTAGTATCAAAAGGATTTTTGCAAAATGAGAGTATATGTGACTTTGAAACAATGAATGATACTCACCAACAACTTACCCATCCTATTCGTGGGAACTCATCATCCTGCAAAAAAAATAAAGTATCAGATTTTTAAATTGTAAGATAAAGAATTTTGGCCCTGATGAGCAATTTTGCAGGCGATTGCGGTAATGCATAGGCAATTGTGGTAAATAACAGGCGATTACAGCCTAAAAATATCAGTTGTGGTAAAACACTTTCACTTGTGGTAAAGCACAATCAATTGCGGTCTGGATTGGTCAATTGTGGTCTGGATCTGTCAATTATGGTACAATTCTTTTGATTGCGGTACCAGTGGATCAATTGCGGCAAACTGTAGAAAAGACAAAGACCCAGAAGATGATAGAAAATAAATGCGGAAACCTACAATCGATTGCGGTATTAAACCAGTCGATTGCGACACAATTCCATCGATTGCGGCAAACTACCAACAACTGCGAAATAACACAGATATAAAAAAATATAGATTTTGAGATTTGTGTCCGTACAACCGTGGTTGATCAATTCTATTTATCGTCTACAAGAGATAATTGGGTTGTTTATTTACGTCGGGTTCACCAAAATGTACACCTCTTATCATCGTGATCCATGATTCCCAAGCTTTCCAAAGGCAAGGGTTAGTAGAAAAGGTTTTACAAATGATATAAATCAAGTACACAAGAACTACTAAAATGAATAACTTGAAACGTAACCAATAAAATATACAAGCAAAGAAAATAAAACAAATGAATACAAACCCCAAAGTGCTTGAAGCTTCTATTGTCTCTCTCCACTCCTTCCGAAATGCTATTCTTGATGCTCAATATTGGTGTGGGCAACATCTATGACTTGAGAACCGTCGAGAATTTGCTAATTAAAACGAGTGTGTGATCGCAAGATAGCTTGAATTCTAGAACCAAACTGACATAGTAATGGTGCACGAGAGCTTGAAATCCTAGATCCTTCAAATGGTTATGAAGGGTTTATTATATAGGAATTGGGGATGAAATGAACGGTTGAGATCAATCCCATAGATAGGGAGATGAATAGTTGAGATCAAAGGGAACTAGAGAAGCCATCGGTAAACTCCACCTCTTTAATTGGTAAAGAGGAGACAAAGTTTGGTTGACTGAAGAGCTAATTGTGAGTTACCTTTTTGAACTGAAGAGGTGGGTGAAGTTACCCATGTAGACTGGAGAGATGGGTGGAGTAACCCATGTGATCTGATTGGAGTTATCTCTTTGAACATAAATGAATGTTTAATTCATTTATTTAATTAAAGTTTTCAACATGTGAGATAATTGAATTCTTTTTGATTTAGAATTTCTTTATTGAATGAAATTAAATTAATTTAATTGGAAGAATTTAATTAGTAAGTTTAAATATTTGAATTTAAACTATAGAAAATTGAGTTTAATTAATTAATTAATGGTAATTAATCAATTAAGACTAATTAATCAAATAAAATTAATTATTTAATTAATTTTGGAAATTTGATTAGATGATTTGGGGAATGAATTTAGAGGAAAATAGATGATTAATTAATGATTAAAAAACATTAATTAATAGATGAAAATTAGTGTTTTTAATGTAAAGTTGCAAGTCTGTCCATTTCCGGGTGTCTACAAACATGTACTGTTTGGGGATCCTTTTTCTTACATCCAAGTTTTTTGAGGCAGGCTTCCTTAATGGTTTTCCCATAAAGAGGAACATCTTTAATAGCTTGAAACAATGGAATCTGGATATGCATGTTTTTCAATTGGTCAAGGATATCAAATGGTGTTTATTCCTGTGGTATAGGTTTGTCCATACTAATCCTTTAAGGAAAAGGAGGAGTAATTGAGGTGTTAACATCAGTTTTACTTGATATATTAGTTGGTGTGGCAGTATTTTGCAATGTAGTTTCTGGAAGTAGTGTTGATGTTGCAGGAAGGTCTGAAACTTCTGTTATAATAGGAGGTTTTGGTGCAGACAGTGTAGTACCAGATCTCAAGTGAATATCAATTATTTCTAATGCATAGGCAGGGTATTATTGAGCATCAATAGCGTATATTAGTTTCTATTGTTGCTTGTTGTTAGGATTGGACTGTGGCTGAGCAGGTAATTATGTTGGCCTTGGAGTAGGACTTGTGGCTACAGGAGGTGGCATTATTGCAGGTTGAGATACTGGAGGTGGTAAGGGTTGGTGACTAGGATTTTGATTAGGCCATTTTTGAGGTCCTCTCCCCTGGTTATATGGTTTCCAATTCCCTTGTGGTGTCTTCCATTGATTTTGTTGTTGTGGGCATTGGGTTTGCTGTGGGTTAAGCCACTGGTTCTACTAAGTATTAGGCCAGGCATTGTTCCAAGCAGGTTGGGATTACTGAGAAGGATTTTGAAAATTCTGGTTCTGCCATTGATTATTATAAGGATTAGAAAATTTCAAAGGGTCTTGAGGCATACCTTTTCTTGAGGCCCATGACTGATGTTGAGAAACAAAGAACACTTGCTTGTTCTCTCCTATTTTCTTGTACTTAGTAGGAAGGTGTTGGTTCTCCAAAATTTCCACCATCTTGCACCCACAATCTTTCTTTTGCTTGCGGCAGTGAGGGTATTATTCAGCTAGCTGTGCTTTGGCATCTGAATGCTTATTTTTAGCAGTCATTGTATCCAGGTGTGTAGAAACATCATTGATAATATCTTGCTTGAAATCTGATAGCAGGTTCAAGATTTTCAGCTTAGAAATTCTTGAGCTATTCCCCTTAGCAAGTGTAGACCGAAATCCTTTGCCCTTCTTGATGGTTGATCTTGAATAGTTGAGGCAGATTTTCTTAAGACCATCGCAGGAAGATTGAGATATATCTCCTCTAGCCATAAGCTCCAGTGCTTCAAGGCAGTTGTCATTTACTCTCATGAAGATGAGTTTTTGTGAATCCCCCTCCAACACATGTTGTGGATTCTTCTACAAGTTGTACAAGAAGCGTGAAATGTAATCTTCCAGAGTTTCATCTTGTTGGAATTATATTGAGATGATGTACTGAGAGGGGAGGGGTGAATCAATACCTCTAAAACTTTTCTTGGTTAGCCCATTAACCCTTAATCATCAGTTTGTAAATTATCTTATCTAACTATTCATCTTTCTTTATGTCTTTGCAATTATATCATAAATTATTTAGTATGTAATCATAACAGAAATATTCATGAAAATAGATAACACATAACACAAGATATGATATCGTAGAAAACTCCTGTTAGGAAGTAAAAACTGCGGTGGGGATTGTTACCCACAAGACTTCACTATCTACAGATAAGAAGGGGTCAGTTAAGGCTTACAATTGGTCACTTCTAATGACCTACCCTGTTAGGAATATTACAGTGGAGACCTATGAAGATCTACTTCATTTGAAGCTTTAGTAACACTGTTAAGTGTGCACTCTGTTAAGAGATTTGGAAAGAATGGTTAAGTCCACCTTCTACAAAAGGATTTTAGATGTGATGCACTTGTTAAAATGCAACTACATAAGTCTTTGATCTGATGATAAATGAAATCTTCAATTGTTGATAACAGATCCTATAAAGCTTCATACATATTAGTAATCATCCTTCCATGATTGAATAATACCTTTATCTTCTTATCGGTAGCTTCTGTGTGTTCTTGATAACTAATGTATTTTGTTTCTGACCTTTGCATGAATTCTGCCTTCTACTCCTTAGATGCTCTTCGCGGCTATCAACAACAATGAATTCATGTACTCACAATTGAGTTTGAACATCTATTTATACTAAATTAGGCTCAATTCTTGAATCATGCATCGCAAGTTAACTCTGGATCCAAGGTTTACAACTTGACCTTGATCTTTAGTTAAATATGTTTTAGATCCGTTAGGATGCATTAAAACATTTACATAAAGCTTGCTTGAACCTCAAGTTATGATTTAAAATAAATAAAAACTCTATAAATAGAATTACATTGCTTTATCCGTTGTGTAAAAATCAGATCCATAATTTGCGGGTTCTTTAACTGACTGTCAGTTTTCTTGGTCGTCGGTGTTCCTTTCTTGAACTTGTCGTCAGGTATGCCTTTTCTGTTCCTGTCGGGTTAGTCCTAAGAACTGTGTTGCCGGTGATGCTTGTGGTCGCCAGTGATGCTTTTCAATTTTATACTTAGCATTTTTCATGTGACCTTTGTATTCTATCGGGTATGCTTTTTGTTTGTCGATTATGCTTGTAATCTTTCGGTGATGCTTGTAGTCTGGCGGTGATCTCTATCAATGTTTTTCACTAAGTGTACTAATGGAAAAATAATGTCATCAATCTCCCCCTTTGACATTAGTATCAAAAACATGATATGTGCAACATACTGAGTGTATTAGTATGTACACCTGTGTATACTTCTTCCTTAGTCATTTGAATGACTCCCCCTATGTATATACCGGTAAGTGTAAGTATATATACATATCCTTATGTATTTTCTTTTCCTCTTTTTCATCCGATATATATATTGTACATAACTATACACATTTCCTTTCATCCTTTTTTGATTCTAAAGACAAAGGTACTATAACATATAAAATAGATGTCACCAAAATGTAAGATAAAATATATGTTTGTGTGTTGTGTTTGTGATTAAGGAGAAGATAAGATGTTCCTTTTCAATTCCCAAATGCCCAAATGGGAGATCCAAGTTGATCAACCCAAGAGAAGGGTTAATGCACAAATGAATCAACTATTTGGAAAGGAGAATAACAAAGGAAATACCTTAAATTCTATTAATTATATGTATAGAAATGATATA
>MU225445.1:2182561-2202809 GCA_018584345.1 Thuja plicata
TATATATATATAGCAAGGTATGTCACTATTATCTACCCATAGGTCTTGGCGGTTCTGACTGTACTTATAGCATGATCATAAGTTCAAATACTTAAAATTTTTAACAAGTGTTTTGGAAATGTCTTAAAACAGAGCATAAAATCAATATAAAATATAGACAAATTTTTTACCCATCATTACCCCCAATTTTTTTTCATGTTCTTAAATAGGAAACCTCGACGTTTGGTTTCCATGTCCTTTTTTTTGGCAATGTCACAAATTGCAACTTTGTCGCTATAACCAAGTGACTGTAATGTAGAACTCTTTGGCCAGACATGTATTCAATAAATTGAACTCCATTTTTTTTTATCTTCATTTGCCGATAATAGGTGTTAAGAATAACAAATGAACCAGTTGGATATGACTGTCCATCACCATCTAAAGTTACTTCTGACAACTTGTATTTCACTTTTGTGCATCTTAGTAGATAATTATCTACACCTTCTATATTCTCGGGATCCACAACCACAACAAAAATATCACCTATACAAGTGAATCGTGCATAAATTAAAAATATAAGTAAGATCTCAAAAATTTGAACATCAATCAAGTGATATAAATTTAAATTAAATAAAGGAACATGTATGCGCACACACCTGTAACAACTAAATCAGAAACACATTCATAATAAGTTTAATATATAGGATCATGAATGTCTACGTCATTGTCATCATCTTCATAAGGAAGTATTCTGATTAAATCTTTCATATCCCATTGTGAAACATATCCATTTGTAATATTCTCACATTGACTCATTGCATTGTTCTCAACACAATCATCACAAAAGCATGATTTATCTCGTACTTGAATAAATGGTGGCTTGTGGTGTTTAGAAGTCATCATTTGATGTAAACTTCTAATACCAACAATTGATTGAAGATTCTAAGGATTAGAATGATCAATATTTGTTACAAATATGAATTTTTTAGATAAACAATTGTGATAAAGGTGAAATGTACTTCATGATATTTTAAAAGAATTTGAGTTCATTTTTTTTACCTTTCACTTCCCAAAAATAACATTTGTTGTATTTTATGTCTGGACTAGCAAAACAAGTTCGACACCATTTAACTATTTTGTTTGAATTCTCTATCATGTTACCTACATAAAATAAACTTATCATTTTAAAGCAAATGAAAATTGAAGAATGTACTTACACATCAAACACTGAACATCATTTGTACCTTCAAGTTCATGTTGTCAAAGTGCACGCTTCACACATACTCCTACTCCATCATTCTCTCCTTTTCCATGGCCACTTTCAAAGAAGATCCAAAGAAACCTAAATTTGCATCTCACATGTTGCTTGACTAACCAATTAAAGGCTTTTGCAAACTAAAATTGTCCTGCACAATAAAGTTGTACACACACATGTATAAATAATAATTTTTAATAAAATTTATAAATTGAAATTATGCATATACTGGAATTGAATTAGATAATGTACTTACCTACACAACCATCATACCAAATCCAGTGTTGTGAATCATTTATCCCGCGATTTGCAAGATCTTCAAAAAACATTCCAAAACAATGAGCCACAAAGCTTCTATTATGTACCCTATCATCACTGATATAGAAATGAACTTCCTTGATGATAATGCATTCATTTTGGTCAATACTATCTAACTCATCCAAATCAAATTATGCATGTCTATAGGTCATTTGCACAAATATTGTAACTTGTTTAGAATGATAATATTTAGCTTGAAGCTCTCATTGAGGGGAAAACATATAGTTCTAAGAGAAATCTACAATTGAAAGAATACAACCAGGTGGAAAACAATTTTTGGAATCACGAAGCTATTTAGCTTGCCATCGTGCAGCATGACAATGTTGGATATGTGGATAAATCATAGTTCAAAATTTGGTTATAAACTCAAGGTAGGGCAATTCACTCTCCTTCAATGCAAGTATTCCTCCCCTGTCTTGGTTTGGTATGTCTCATAATCAAATCTCTTCCACAAAACAAACGCTGAAACATCAATATTCTCAATTTGCAATAGAAATTTCTGCATATATCCACTATCAATGCATTCACTTTTTATACACTAGACATTGAACTCGTCTGAATCATCTGGTATATCACATAGAATGGACTTCACAAATTGTGTCGTACTTCCAGGGAAGATCATATCTTGATTAAGTACTCCCATAATTTTTTTATATGATTGCAAGTATAGATGAAACTCAATATGATTTCTACAACAAGTTTTACAAACTTTATTTACGCGTACAAAGCAAGGGCGCAATATATCAAACATTTTCTGACCTATTTTCACATATGGGAATTCTTGCTTGAATGCTTCAAATAGTTCACTTTATGTTCCATCTATAAAATGTTTTGGATGCTCAACTTTCATATCGGTATCAACTTCATCTTTCATCTTTAGAGTGTCATTTCTATTGGAAGTAACACGAGAGTTCTTGATCCAATATTCAATGACAAGTGTTCTTACATCTTCAAGAATTCTATCTTTTCGAGGAATTCTACATGAATATAACTCGTTCTTTTCAATGTTCAAATCTAACATATTTCTCATCCTAATTTATCTTTGAACAGTTCTTCTAGATAAATTTAGTAATTTAGAAATTGCTTTAACTTTTCTTCTATGTGCCAACTTCTTACTGGAAACCATAGTCGTCAATGCTCTACGAGTAACAATTGAATAAGGTCCTTGATTTGTTTTATTAACAAGATTCAATGCATCTTGTAAAATTTCAATTATTGTTTCTTTTACTTAACCTCCTGTGCTTTTCTTAACACCCAACAAGTCCAAAACCAGAGTCATTTATCTTTTCCTGAATAACTTGGCAAACAATTGTGCTCTTCCCACCACATATTTATCCTCAAAATATTTCATCCACATGTTTTTGAGATGCAATTTAATAGTACTTTCAGGTACCATGTGTTCAGATGTAATTTGAACTAAAAGCGAATCCTCATTCATCTCCATCAAATTTTGCATTGCAGAAACAATATTTGTACCTCAACTACTACCAATTTCCTCCCCTACTTGACTTGCATCTTCTTCAACATTGAACAGTTTCTCTTCATTACATTTCGTATGATCTTTCATTTTGTCATCCCTTTTGCTATCACATTTCCTTGAATTATTCCTTTTATTTTCCATTACACAAAGTATAGTACAAAAATTTCGCTTTACTACTCCTTGATAAAAAGATCACCTTCACACTCCTTAAAAAAATGCCTTTGTATTCCTTTACAAAAATGCTGCTTTTGATCTCAAAACACTTCACTTATTAAAATAAAAGTGATTTTCGGATTTGAAAAATTCTAAAAAACCACCTTTATTATATATGTGGTCGAAGGGGTAGGTCGCTCACGCGACCGATCACGGGGGTGCCGAATCCTAAGGGAGTTCGTGCAAGTGGGATTCAACCGAATCCCACTCGGCCGAGCTATCTGATGTGGCATGCCATGTGGCAGCCAGACCCCAAGTAATCTTCAAAATCACAAAAGTTTCAACTTCTACAACTTCTGTCACTATGAAAAATAATTTAAAAAAAAGAAGTAAAAATACCCTGTTGTAGAGCTTAGAATCAGAGTTTAGGATATAATTTTTTTTATAGTATTTCGATTATAAAATGTTGATCAAATTTACTAAATACTGCAAGTGGGTATATTAAGTTTTTAGAAGACGTTGATTCAAAAAATAAAAAAAATAGTAAATCAAATAATTTTAAAAAAAAAATTATATACAACACTAGAGGAGATAGTCCTCTTCAAGGATATATACTTTTTTTTTTGTTTCATGTTTTGATAGGGGAAAGAAGGTGGGAGATGAAAACTGTCGATTTCGGGTAAGTTTGACTTTGATTAGTTAAAACAGACAAAATATAGATCAAAAATAGTTCTTTCTTTTTTTTTGCACCATCTATACATGTCATCTAAAACATATTCTGAAATCGGTGGAAAAAATATATTTTTACTTATAGTTTTTTGGTGGGAAGTGGACCCCCTGCTTTGCAGTATTTTTCAACAAACAAAAAATAGATTTTAAAAATTAAAAAAACGTATCAATTTTTGACTATTTTTATTTAATAAATTATAGGCATAAACTTCATCCAGTTTTACACATTTCATCAGTTTACATCATTTTCAAAATTTCAACAGAAATATCACTTTTATGCCCTTGAAGTTGAACAATTTTGGTATTGTTAGCCTTTTCCTTTATAAAAGTGTGATAGCTTATTGTGCTTTTACCCGGTGAAAGTCTACAAAAAAGCGTGCAAGATGATCACAGGTATTTACAACTGTCGGATCTTTGTTGAATTTTTGTTTTGTCAATCATAGAAAAAAAATGCTATAGAAATCATAAACAACATTCCACTGTACACTCGTTACTTCACCTACCAAAGAGCTCAAACACACAATACAATTTTAAACAACGCAATTTACTTCTATTTTTTAAACTTTGGTTTTACTTGTAAGTTTTAATATAAAAGTTACATGTTTAATTCTAATAAGTTTAATATAGTCTATTTTTATTTATAAAAAATATTTGAAATAAGAATTTTTTTAGAAAAAAAAAACTTATTAAAGAATTTAATTATATTTACATTCAATTTTTGTAATAATTTATAATATATTAATATTGAGTTTATCTTTAGTTATTGAGCTTATCTTTCAATTAATGCTAGCATTGTTGTAATATATTATTTGTATTTTTTAGGTACATATTTTGTTAATATTTCATATTATGATAGATAATAAAAACATTTATTAGGTTAATAAATTTATTATTTATTATTATTTTGTTTAATTATTATTTAAATTAATATCTTGTCTTTCATGATTTCTTTTTAGGTTTTAGTGTGGAGTCAAAGCTATCTATCTAGCTAAAAAATGACATGGTAAGACCATGTCTTATCATAATGGTATCAGAGTAGCTAAACTTTTGATAGACATGACACATAGATTGGATGGATGCTAAAACATAAAGAGAAGTAGACATTTTGAATTTTAGAATTAATCTTAGTTATTAAGATAAAGACAACTAGTAAGTTATAGATAGATAGAGAGAGAGAGAGAGAGAGAGAGAGAGAGAGAGAGAGAGAGAATAGGCCACATTTTTCCCTAATTGACCTTCCATTCCTCTTCAGCGTACCCATTGCACACTAGGGTGTGATTACTAGTTTATGTAGCAAAAGAGTAGTTGAAATTGAATGATACTTTATCTTTGAGTGTGGTGCTTGCATAATATTCATGATCAACATGAGAAACTTGAAGGTTGGTTTCTAAACCATCGTTTTGAGAAAGGAAGATTTCAAGTAACACGGTTGTTTCATAATCAAAGAGATGACATCAAGAAGAACTTAAAGATGACTTAGGATGTGATTCTCGATTTCTTAGATTGCCGATCTTGTGGACATTATTAAAGTTCTTTCAAATTAATTCAAAGTGTTCAAACTAAATAATTGCAAAGAAATCATATTAAACTTTTTTAAAATTTTAATATTATTTTTCAAATAAGTTAGTTTCTATTTTAATTGTGTAGATGTTCTTTATTATACTTCATTTATTTATGATAGAACATTCAATGTAAGAATAACTTAAATATAGTCAATTATATAAGTATCATGTGAGAATTGAATTCCCATCCCTCATCCCTCATTCTGTAAATTGATCTCAATCCTTAGATTTCCTATTCTCCATCATATATTCAAAGTTGCAATTCTACTAGGTCATTTATACAATTGTGAATATAAATCTCAAGCTTTTGAAATTCAAAATTTATTATATATATATTTTGTCTACATTTTCTGTACCCATTTTGAGTTGTCCTAGTACATGATTGTGTTGATTTTTTACTATGTTATATTTAAAATATATTTATTAATTCATTTGGAATCACATTAAATGCTGTCATAGCCTGATTTGATAGACTCTTGTTTTGTAGGACTTGTTAGCAACCTGGATTCTTTTTGGACTTAGTCAGACACTCCTCAACTTAAGTCGATATATTTTGATATGTTTGTAGACATACTAGTTGTTATATTTTCTTATGTCGACATGCCATGCTCTTATATAATGTTTTACAATGTTTAGATTATGAAATATGAAGTCGGTTATGTGAATTGTGTTATTATTGAAGAAAATTTGCTATGAAAATGATGAATCTTGCAAGGAAATGGATGCAGTGAATTTATTATGCTTTTATGTGACTCATATGATCTTATGCCATAATTTTTCTTTGATTTAATGATGATAAAAATGAAAATTATTGCAATGGATATGATGCAATTTACTTTTGATTATGTTTTATGGGCTAGCCTACTGATGATCAATCTAGTGGTCGAGTTGATTTAACAGAATGAAGGCGGGGGTGTGTATCAGGTAGAGGAGGTTAGCTCCTTGGTAAGGATGTGATAAAAAAAAAGATGGGGTTTTGCACACACCACATAGGCCATAAAATTGTTAGTTTCTTTGTTTACTTTTGATGCATGTGAAATTGTGATCGAATATTTTCTCATTACAATGTTATTATAATTTAATTTTTAAAAAAATGTATATCATGAATGCAATAACATTTTATTGTTCTAGTAAAAGGATTTTAGATTTAAATTCAGCAATATTTTGAATTATTATTTTAAATGGAGTTATATTCGTAATATCTCTCAAATTTTAAAGTGAACTTATCAAAGCAAGCACACGTTTTCTAAAATGGTGATTCATTTGGATGTGGACTAAAGATGGGAAGATAATTTCAAGGAAATATTATTCTATTTGGGAGTGGTCAGATGTAAAAAGGGGGAACGACTAGTTGAACTGGAATTCGATCCTCTTGATGACAGACAAGGAAATTAAGACTCATTAAACAACAAAATGTTTCATGATAGAAGTGGCGAAGAAAACTCTCGCACATCAAATACAAAGTGGCAGTAGATTGGGACCGGGAAGGAGGAGGTCACAGGAATCTGAGAGGGGAGATCATCGATAGGAAAATTGGGGAGGGGGGGTAAAAACTATCTCCAGAATGCACCACCATCTGCCAGGTTTCAATTTACTTTTATAGCAAGGACTGTAATTTTCTTTGGATTCTCTTAAAATGGTTAAGTTTTTTTGCATTTTGTTTTCGGTGTGCATATTCAATATTGGAAATGATTATTTGTAAAATTGTTCAGTAATTTCATGGTGCTTTGTCACGTGGTTAAGATTTTTATTTTCCTTACCATCAGTGGTATTTAAATCCTCTTTTTTTTATTTCTGCCATAAGATGTCGTAGATGTTTTTTCATTTTCTAGTTTGGATTCAAATTGTTTTTGGTGGTTTTTGCATTTGCCTAAGGAGATAATGTACACCACTTATTATGAAACACTTTCTAGCCAACCCTCCATATTCCTCATAGTTTTTTGCATCCAGATGGTTGCTTAATACAATGAAATGGTGCGAGAATTAGAAGTAAAGATGGTGTTTAATTCACTTCTTACTAGTAGATGCGCTTCTTCTAGTTTAGCCACTCCTTTCTATAGAGGATGATGTGTTACTGAGTTTCTCGAGTCACATAAACCACCGTATGGCTTGGTGATTGGAAGGGGTTATGATTTTTCTTTAAATTCATATTGAACTAGCATAGATTGTTCCCTCCTCAGTTTTTAAATGCCTTACCGTAGGTACCAAAGACATACGAGATTGATTATGGTTCAAATTCGAATTACATGTTACCGTATTATTTATTCCTTGATTTTATGTTACACTATAGTTGCCAGTAGTGTAAGAGAGATTGGGACCGGGAAGCATCATCACTGCACTGATTTTAGAGATCATTTGCAAGTTTCAACTTCTTAATGTGTTGAATCTCTATTTTGCTTCAACTCTCAGTCTTTTTTCTCAGAATTGGTTGCATTTTTTATTTATTTTTAATCTTGTATTTTCTTGCTTCGGGTGGTTGCAACATTTTTAGTAATTCTTGTTTTGTTTTTGACAAGTTCAAATATCATTTATGGATTGTTACTCTTTCCAAGCATGAATGGCAATGCTTTTCTGACTTGGTTTTTTTATTGAGAGTAGATAAACACCTTTCTATCCAGAAACAATGTGAATCTAAGGGTAGGTCCATTCACAAATCAATATAATTGTATTATTACTGTATATATGTTCAACATATTTATTTTGCGCCAAATTCCACCCAATGGAAAGGAAGAATAAATTTCCCAAATGCACGTGGTTTCTTAAACCCATTAGTTTACAACAATAGTTTTTGATAGTTGTGGATACATATGGATTCTGGAATCTAAAATTTTAGCCCGATGTTTTTGTTTTTATATTGCGAACTAAGAATACTTATGTATATTTTAATAATTTTGTGGAGCATTAGGTACGAAATATTGATAATTTGGATCTTGTATATCTCTTTGGATGTGTAAATGGAAAAGTTTTAATTTTTTTTGATTGAAAGAAAAAGTATGAAAATTTTATTTGATATTCATTGAAAATTGGAAAAATTTAATTGTGGAAAGGGTGTTTAATATGGATTATATAGGAAAAGGTAAAGTATCTTTCTTTTACGTGTCATTAGAAGTATGGTTCATTTTTGCTTTGGCCAAGGTTGCGATTGCACCTGTTCTCTTAAATGTGTTGGTTTTTATTTCATCTTCCTACCATATCTGTGTTAGTTCTACTTATACTTATGAGGAAAGTAGATAGTTCACAACTTGCACTAGATTCCTTCCATTCCATCAGTACCGAGTATCTAGATTTTTTGGGCAGGGTCGGTGCATTTTTCATTTTAGGATGAGCCTCGGGGAGCTAACCACTCCGTGGTTGGACAGAAAAAGTGCCTGAACCACACTCCCATCTTGATATTTGCCGATGGACAGGTGTCTGATAGCTTAGGAGACTGCAGCATGCAGATGGACAGTTGTCTGATGACATACTTGATACTTGTTTCTTTATGACCATATGGTCTTATACTTGATGTATATTTCTTATTCATGATGTAATATGCGTGACAAGTTTGTCAACAATCCTGATGTATTGGATATTTTATTTCTCTTGATTATGGATAGATTCATATGATCGACAATATGGTCGAATAGCTTATGATGTTCTTAATTGTGAGTTTTTCTTTGATATTATATGTCAACTTGGGAGAAAATGTGTTATTATTTTATGAGCATTTTCTTGTTGTCTAGTTTTAGTGATTGACCAACGATGAGAGTTGAAATGACTTAAGAGCTTATTTTTAGCTTTCTTTCTTATGTGGCAACCTTTGGTAATTTCAGTCTTTACATGTGGTATCAGAGCTGTGTTTAAACACTAGGACCTTGGTCTACTATTGCTAAGTTGCGTAATTATGCTTGGTGCAAGATTTAATTTGACACCATGAATACCATGAACAGTAACCGGGCTGGATCTAGCAATGAGCGGAATGATGAGCCTAAAAAGAGGCTAGATTAGATCTTAGCTCTGTTACAATAACAGGATGATCATATGGATCATGTTGAGAAGGATTTAAGAGGTAGGAAGAATGATGAGGAAAGAAGGAAGAGGAAAGAAGCTCAACAGAAAAAAGAGGAACATTTGAGGCTTGAAGCTCAACGTAAGCTAGAGGAAGATCTGAGATTGGAAGAATAGAGGAAAGAAGAGGAGCATAGGAGAAATGATGATAAGTTTAAACATAATGCCGATCTTAGGGATGTGGAAGTACCCAATAACAAGGAAAGAATAACTGAGGAACTGATTAAAGCCTCAAGAAGGTCCTACCTCCTACTTTTAATAGTAAAACCATTAGTGATGAGGCTGAAGCATGAATTGTATCCATGGAAAAATACTTCCATGTTCCCAACCTTTCTGGAAAAATCTAGAGCTATGTGGGGTGATTTCTAGTTGATCCATGAAGAAGGTTCTTGGTGGAACAATGAGATGGAAGAGAAGAGGATGCACGCTGGTGAGATTTCTTGGGAAGATTTTCTGGTACTATTTTGTAAGAGATGGCTACCATAGTTGTACTATGATTGAAAAGTAGCTGAGTTCTAGAACTTGATACATGGAGTATTGACTGTTATTCAGTACTATGAGAGGTTCTACCACTTGGTTAAGTATGTACCTTAGTATCAAAAGGATGAGCGGTTTAGAACCTGCAAATTACTTCTTGGGATAAATCCTGAGATATGGTTTGAAGTTAACATGCATGAACCTAAGTTTGTGGACTTTGCTTTCAGGAAGGCCATGAGGCAGGAACAAAATTTGCAACAAGTGTCAACAATAAGGGTAAATCAGAGGACTAATGCCTCTTAGGGATTTAAAAGGAAGTTTTAGGATAACAAACCAAAGGATTCAGGATGATAACATGTACAAAATAAGAGGAGGAAAGGTCATGGAAATGTAGGAAGGAACACCAACAATAATTCTTAGTATCAGTTTAGAGGTAAAAACAGAAATGGTAATAACAGGAATGACAATAGGAGGAACAATCTTGAGGGTAGGCAAGGACCTCGAGATGGTTGATTTACTTGTGGAGGTGACCATTATGCTAGTGCATGTCCTCAATGTATAGTCCACAAAGATGGGAAAGGTCCCTAAACACAACACCAGATTCATGCATCTATTGACCATAGGCAAGCCAACTTTCAGGCTACTCCGATCCAGATAGATGGAAAGTTGTTTGGACAAAATATTTCCATATTGATTGACACAAGAGCTGCAAAATATTTTATAGATCCTAGAGTTGTTTCTCGTTCATCAGTTAGACCGAGATATATGTCTGAACCATGGATGGTAGAGTATGGTAATAGGGCAAAGCGTAAGGTTGAACAATGTTTAGCTTGCAACAAGTTAGAACTTCCAAAATTTCAAACGCAAGTGAATCTATATGTTTCCCCATTGGGTTCCTATGATGTCATCTTGGGAATCAATTAGTTGACTGAACATAAGGCTATAGTGAACTGTAAGGACAAATAATTTGAATGCCTAGATTATATAGGTAAACCTGCATTACTTTTGGGTGTGAAAAAGGCCCTTTGAGCTTAGACAAATTTCTACCATGCAATTAAAAAAGGAAAAGAGGAAGGGGTGCAAGATGTATGTGGCTTATGTCAAAGATCTTAGCACTCCTCCTAGCTTAGAAGATCATCCTATTTTGTAGGAGTTTCAAGATGTCTTTCCAGAGGAATTACCCGAGTTACCTTTCAAGAGGGAATTTGACTTCTCTATTGATGTAATGCCTGGAATTAAGCCTCAACCCAAGGCTCCATATCAAACAACCACCAATGGAATGTATGAGATAAAGGCGTAGTTGATGGAACTCTTGGATAAAGGGTTCATACACCCTAGTGTATCACCATGGGGAGCTCCAGTGATCTTCATAAAGAAGAAAGATGATACCTTATGATTATGCATAGATTACAAGATGCTTAATAAGGTGACTATCAAGAACAAATATCCTCTTCCACAAATAGATGAACTATTCGATTAGATGAAGGGAGAAACCATGTTCTCGAAGATTGATTTGAGATCAGGATACCATCAACTCTGAATCAAAGAAGAAGACATATCCAAAACTACTTTCAGGATAAGGTATGGACATTATGAATTTGTTGTCCTACCTTTTGGTTTGACGAATATGTTTTTTTTTTATCGGTAAAATCAGATTTTTATTCATATTTTCAAAAGGTTCAAAAAGATTTTCAAGTGTTACATTATATTCCAAAGCTGCAAAAAACCAGTCGGTAACAACACCAAAGACTGTATAAATACATAAAACAAAACTCAAAAAAAACATACGAGAGTACCCCACATTTTACATTGAAGATCATGATACTTTGTTACCCCTACAATCGCTACATTCACAAAAAATCCATTCACAAAAAACCTAAAGCGGTAATACTATCATATCCCACCCATCCTATCAAAACCAGCCGCAAGCCTCCTCCTCCGAGAAGTTGGGAATGGCCCCTGCCGCTGAAGCAGAAGCACCTCTAGTCGTGTATTTCTTCTTTGGGAGTTGACAAAATATTTGGGGCCTTCTAGTACTGCCGATAGGTGCTGTCGACTTCACTGGAGTTGACTTCTGCCGCTTTGCTTTGGCAGGGGCTCCTTGTGCTCTACGAGCCACCACTTTGTCGAGAAAGTCTTGGATTAAGACCCAACCTCTCCTTACTTCTAGGAGTCACACCGCTTGTGGCTGAGTGGAGCTCCATACCACTAGAGGGTGGACCTCTCTAGACCCACCTTTGATAGAACACCAGGGCCCATGAAGAATGCGAAGTCCTACACCCAACTTGGCACTATGGACAATGCCTTCCATGCCGACAACCCACTTTGGTTCCAAGCACTGTAAGGCCACTGAGAGGACCTCCATCTTGGAATTCCCCATCATGAGACCAAGGGCCAGAAAAGGCAAAGAAATATCCAGGTTGGTTCGGGGTCTCCATTCATGATTTAGGAATTCATCCCCAAAAAAAGTTACCAGCGCCTCCATAAATTCAGGCTCAACAAATCTAAAAACATTTCCCAGCCTCTACGTAGTAATTTCATTACGAAACGCATGGAGTTGCTTTGGGGAATTGAGTGAAAAATTTGCCTCCATAGCCCAATACTCAAACTTTCTGTGAAATGAACCGAGAGCAAACTACTTCCGATGGCGGATACCTCTCTGCACTACAAAAATTATCTGATAGAATGTGAAGAGAGATCCCCACACTTTCACTTTTAAAGAGGAGTTTCAATAGATTTCTACCTTCATAACTGCAATATTCATAAATGCTCATTGTACACAATCCCATCAACCCTTATAACACTTGCCGCCAAATATGTGTGGAAGGGAGAGGATGTACTGAATGTATAGATGGCAATCTTATCATTCATCAATACAAGTGATACTTGCACTCATGTGAAACTGGGAGATGACACTTGTCTTTTCCTTGTGACGAATTTCAATCAAGTTGATGATTCAAATTTATTTGTTTACGCGCCACTACTTTGAAGTACACAAAATCAGCTGATATTACTGCCCACACCACCATTGCTTTAATGGATGCTATTTTGGAAAATCCCAATGACACTCCCTTATGTCATCTAATCCCAGCTGAGATCAATTTGACTATAATCCTCAAGTAATTTGGTAGTATTGGGTGCTCTTCTAACTCCAATATTTGAGAGTGAATCAGCAAGGCCGTTGGCTTCCCGAGGAACATAGTTGATATGAACCTCTATGATCTGGTTAAGTATGGCTCAGATACTGCAGATGTATGGATTCAAATACCAGGCCTCCATTGCAACTTTTTTTATGCCATTAATAACAAGCAGTGAGCCACCTTCTATTATCACTTTCTGAACTCCTAGAGAAATTGCCAAGCGGGCAGCTTTGAGTGTAGCTTGGCATTTTGCTGCATTGTTTGTTCCATCTAGCAAGCAACAAGCACCCAAGGCAACTATATCACATTTTGCGGACCGTGCAACATAGCTAGCACCCGAGGGACTGGGATTCCCTTTTGAGGAACCATCAAAATTAATTTTGGTCCAACTTAGCGGTGGGGGGATCCACTAAGGTTGTTGATGAGCGGCCGGGGTAGGTTTATCCCTACAAAGCCCATGAACGAGCCGGTTTGACGAATATGTTAGAGTAATAAGTTAATTCACTTATTAATTAAATCATTCTGATTTAATTATTAAAGTCACTTATTATCTCTAGTTCACTTAAGCATAACTTTAGGCATATAATAATTAATTTTTCATTAATTATTATCATCCAACCTAGTTTTCTCCCCTTTTTAGGGTTTTGATCACCTTTTATAAGGTTTGATATCTTTGTATTTGTTAATCAATTCCGATTGATCTTGTATTTTTTATTCTATTATTGAATCAATTGAGGATGTTTTCTCTTTCATAGATCTGCTGTTTGTGGCCTCCATAGCTTTTGCTTCTCTCTTTCAGTGACATGTGTTTGCATGCAGGTGATTCTTGGGAGCTATAGGGTTGATAGTTTTTCATCAACTATAATATGGTATCAGAGCTCCAGATCTTAATGTCCCTGTTCTCTTCATGAGATATTTGATCTTGTTCTTCAGATTTGTGTTTTTCAAGAGGTTTTTTACTTCAGATTTTTGTCGATCTCGGGGGGGAGTTATTTTTTGGAGTACTTTGGGCACAAACTAACCTCACGATTGCGTCTAGAAGGCCCCAAAACCACTATTTTTATATATGGCTTGTCTAATTTGGACACAGTTGAAATCTGGGTCCTCTTTTTTGCATGCACAACCTTGGCACACTTTTCAAGGCAAAAAATGCCTCAATTTTCATGCTGCATTGGTTTCTATGCCACCATGACATTCATGCTACTGATCTAGCAGAAATAATAATAATGTTTTTTTTTCTTTGTAAATTTGCCAAATTTGGCCAAAAATTTAGCAGTCTCGCTAGATTTGGAGGCATCGCTAGATTTAATAGAATTTCGCTAGATTTAGCAGAGGTTTCTTAGAGTTATTCTTATTTTGGAGCCCTCTTCAATTTTTTGCTCGTATCTTGAGCAAATGGAGGCATTTTTTGCCAAACAAGATATCGTCGAAAAGCTGGTTCTGAGCCTGACCTAATTTTGCAGGTTTGGTTTTCTGATTTTGCCGTCTTGCACGTATTTTTGCCAGTCAAATTTAGGGTTCCTTTTTTCACTATGGGAGACATCTTGTTCATCTAGACTCCATTTTCTCTACTTCCATATATCATTGGAAAGGTGGTTTTGTGATCTTTCTTCTTGTATGGGTCTCATCTCTAGAATCTGCTCCAAGTACTTTTATTCAATTTTTTTCTTTTTACAATCTAGTGAATATCTTGGATGTTTCAATTCTTGGGATCACTTTCCTTGAATAAGATGACTCCTTTTTAGCTATTACTCATGTTCTTATAGATTTTTGTCATTCTTGAGCATTGTAGACATCTATTTTTGTAGCATTTCCTTTTTTTGCAAACACACTGAGATAAAGTGCCATTTGTTTTGTACTTGGGATCTTGGACATTTTTGTGCCTATTTGTACTTGCACTACATTATAAAGTGCCATGGGGGGGTTTGATGTTTGTTTTGTTTTCCATTTTCCATTGTCAAGTGAGTGTTCCTTCCACAAAATTAGCCTCATGATGTGTGTCAAAAGAGTGTTTCCTCCATGACACCATCCTTTACGTGTGCTTGTACTTTCTATTGCACTTTCTATGTTCCTAGTTCTTCATCATGCAATTATTCTTGGCAGTCTGATTCAGTGTACCTATCATGCCTCTCCCTGCTTAGCATTATGGGGGGGGGGGGGGGGNTGGGGGGGGGGGGGTGTATTTCCTATTGGTTCTAATGTTTCCTTGGTTTGATAGAGTTATCTATGTATTCAATATTTGTTCCTATGTACTAGGTGGATGCAGTGGATAGGTACCTATGAATTTCAGTGAGATGGATCATTTACCGTATGGACACTCTTTCATTCTTGTTTTGGATGCATCATTCCATCTTTGATTGATCATCTCTTCAGACTTTGTTTACAATCTTATCTACCTGATCATGTTTTATTACAGTGGAGGTTCCAATAGTTATTCTTCGACAGTGTTTGCAGCTTCATGCTTCAATGGTGTTCTTCATGTTCTTTCTTTGTTCCTATCTTTTTGGACATTCTCTAGTTTGGAGGCTTCTCCAGTACTTCACTAGTCTTCATCTTTTTTTGGAGAGGGGTTTTTCCTACTGGGTTTTCTCCTTTTCTCCTTTTTACAGAGATTTTTTTATACTTAGGTACCTGATCAGGTCATGTTGTCGAGACCCATTTCCTACTTTCAGTAGTTGTTTCTATGTTTTTAGCTTCTCCCTAGGTTTATCTTAAGGGGGGTGTTAGAGTAATAAGTTAATTCACTTATTAATTAAATTATTTTGATTAAATTATTATTCATTTATTATCTCTAGTTCACTTAAGCTAAACTTTAGGCATATAATAATTAATTATTATCATGCAACCTAGGTTTCTTCCCTTTTTGGGGATTTGATCACCTTTTATAAGGTTTGATCTCTTTGTATTTGTTAATCAATTTTGATTAATCTTGTATTCTATATTATATTATTGAATTAATTGAGGATGTTTCCTCTTTCACAGATCTACTGTTTCTGGTCTCTTTAGCTTTTGCTTCTCTCTTTTTGTGACAAGTATTTGCATGTAGGAGATTCTTGGGAGCTGTAGCGTTGATAGTTTTTCATCAACTCCAATAGAATGCACTTGTAACATTTATGAACTTGATGAATAGTGTATTCAGAGATTGTCTAGATAAGTTTGTGGAAATATTCATTGATGACATTATGATCTACTCAAAGAACATGGAGGAGCATGAGGAACAATTGTGAATAGTCTTACAACAACTGAGAGATAAGAAGGTTTATGGTAAAGTATCAAAGTGTTCTTTCTATCATAAAGAGATACATTAGTTGGGTCATATCATCTCTGCAGATGGAATTGCGATAATTCCTGTAAAGATTAAAGTTATTCTTGAATGACCAACTCTGTAGAATGTAAGTGAAGTTAGAAGCTTCATGAGACTTGCAGGATATTACATAAAATTTGTGGAGGGATTCTCCAAGATTGCAACTCCTGTTACATCCCTTTAGAGAAAAGGGAAAAGATACAAGTGAAAAGATACATGTGAGAGAGCATTCTAATTGTGGAAATAGAAACTCACATCCGCTCCTATCTTGATTATACACGATCCAAATGGGAAGTTCACAATGATTACATACACTTCAAGTGAAGGTCTTGGAGGTGTGATTATGCATGATGGTAAAGTAGTGGCTTACGAGTCATGGAAGATGAAACAATATGAGGTTAACTATGCACCTCATGAATTAGAGTTGGCTACAATTGTTCATGCATTAGTGATGTGGAGACATTACCTTTTGGGTAAGTCGTTTGAGCTGAAAACGGACCACACAGGACTTAGATATATCTTCACACAACCTAAACTCAATTCTAGATAGAGACGTTGGTTAGAGTTTCTGAGTGAGTATGACTTTGGCATCGAGTACATAAAGGGGAAAGAGAATAGAGTGGAAGATACTCTTAGTAGGAGGAGACATATTTATTTTATCTCTACTGATAGGACACGCTTGAGAGAGCACATGCTACATAATCTTCCAGGTGATTATCATTATGATATGGTCAAGTTAGCTTTGCACATTGATCCATCGAATCACCGGTTTGACGGATACACTTTTGATGATGATGGTATTATGAGATACCAGAACAAGATTTATATTCCTGACCGAGAAGGGTTGAGGAAAGTAGTACTTAAGGAGATGCATTGTACTCTATTTGCACGACATCCAGGGGTAAACAAGATGATTGTCGATTCGAGGCCGTTGTACTTTTGGCTAGGGCTTAAGTGTAATGTGATAGCTCATGTTGCCAACGAGTCAAGGTTGAGCATGTCCACCCAGGTGGACTGTTTTACCCACATAATATTCTAGAATATAAATGGCATGTTATCTGTATGGATTTTCTCCAAGGTTTACCCATGACATGATGCAAACATGATGTCATTTTGGTTTTAGTTGATAAACTAACCAAAGTAGCTCACTTTATTCTAGGGAGCTTGAGAGATGGATCATTGGCTTTGGCAAAGAAGTTTGTGCAATAAATTTTCAAATTGCACGGTGTGCTAGATACTATTATTTCAAATAGAGACACTGGGATGACATCATGGTTTTGGACAACCTTGAATGCTTCCTTGGGTACACGGTCGAATTTCATCACAACCTATCACCCTTAGACAGATGGACAATCTGAGAGAGTAAATTAGGTGTTAGAGGATTTACTCTGTATGTACTATATGGATCAACAATACAAGTGGGAAGAGTACCTTCCCTTGGTAGAGTTTTCCAATAAAAACTCTTATCATGCTTCTTTGGGAATGACACCATTTGAAGCACTGTATGGATGAAAATGACAAACTCCTATTAGTTGGGATAGAGTAGAGGACATGATCATTATTGGTCCTAATATGTTGAGAGAGATGGAGGAACATATGACTCTGATTTGTGCTTAAGTGAAGGAAGCAACATATCAAAAAAAGAGTTATGCGGATAAGAACCGTAATTTTAGACATTTCCAAGAAGGGGACAAAGTGTTTTTGCATGTGATACCACATAAGAGCTCTATTTCTTTTGGAAAGTCTTCAAATCTTGCACCGAGATATGTGGGTCCATTTGATGTTTTGGAGGTTATGAACTCCGTTGCTTACAGACTTGCTTTACCTCCCGCTTTAGTCTGAATCCATAATGTGTTTCATGTTTCTTTGTTGAAACCCTATCATCTAGATGCATCTCATATCCTAGATTGGTGTGCATTGCAGGTTCAGGATCCGGGGGTGGTGCTAGTGGAGCCTACCCACCTCATTGAACAACATACCATCAAAGTGCATGAAAAAGATGTATTGCGGTATAAGGTCCAGTGGGACCAATTCTCTATTGATAGTGCTACTTGGGAGGATGCAAAAGACATGCATAGATCATTTCCACAGTTATTTGCATAGACTTATATATGTTATTTCAGTTATTTATGTTAATTGCATAGACAATGCTACTTTTTTTTAATGTATTTTCATTAGACATTGGGCTGATGTCTCTTCCTAGAGGGGAGGGATGTCATAACTTGATCTGATATACTCCTCTTTTATAGGACTTGTTAGCAACTTGGACTCTTTTTGGACTTAGTCGGATGCTCCTTGACTTAAGTTGATATATTTTGATATGTTTGTAGACATGCTAGTCGTTATATTTTCTTATGTCGACATGCCATGGTCTTATATAATGGTTTATAGTGTTTAGATTATGAAATATGAAGTCGGTTATGTGAATTGTGTTATTATTGAAGAAAATTTCCTATGAAAATGATGATTCTTGCAAGGAAATGGATGCGGTGAATTGATTATGATTTTAT
Organism: Thuja plicata; assembly: GCA_018584345.1. Lineage (NCBI taxonomy): Eukaryota > Viridiplantae > Streptophyta > Pinopsida > Cupressales > Cupressaceae > Thuja > Thuja plicata. The sequence goes on from MU225445.1 coordinate 2,201,516, forward strand.
GTGACTCATATGATCTTATGCCATGATGTTATTTTGATTTAATGATGATAAAATGAAAATTATTGCAATGGATATGATGCAATTTACTTTTGATTATGTTTTATGGGCTAGCCTACTGATGATCAATCTAGTGGTGAGTTTATTTCATAGAATGAAGGCGGGGGTGTGTTTTAGGTAGAGGAGGTTAGATCTTCGCTAAGGATGTGATCAGAAAAGATGGGTTTTTGCACACACCACATAGGCCATAAAATTGTTAATTTCTTTGTTTACTTTTGATGCGTGTGAAATCGTGATCGAATATTTTCTCATTGCAATGTTATTATAACTTATTCTTTTAAAAAATGTATATCATGAATGCAATAACATTTTATTGGTCTAGTCGAAGAATTTTAGATTAAAATTCAGCAATATTTTGAATTATTGTTTAAATGGAGTTAAATTCGTAATATTTCTCAAAGTTTAAATTGAACTTATCAAAGCAAGCGTGCATTTTCTAAAATGGTGAGTCATTTGGATGTGGATTAAAGATGGGAAGATAATTTCAAGGAAATATTCATTCTATCTGGGAGTGGTCATATGTAAAAAGGGGGAACAACAAGTTAAATTGGAAGTCGACTCTCTTGACAGCAGACAAGGAAATTAAGACTCAATAAACAACAAAACATTGCATGCGATAGAAGTGACGAAGAAAACTCTCGCACATCAAATACAAGATGGCGGTAGATTGGGTCTGGGAAGGAGGTCACGTGAAGATGAGAGGGGAGATCATCGACAAGAAAATTGGGGGAGTAAATACTATCTCTAGAACGCACCACCATCTGCCAGGTTCCAATTTACTTTTATAGCAAGGACTCTGCAATTTTCTTTGGATTCTCTTAAAATGGTTAAGTTTTTCTGCATTTTGTTTTCGGTGTGCATATATATATATATATTTTTGATCGATAAAAGGCCGAAGCCCTGAAGAGTTTTTTATTAATATAAATAATTGTTTTACAGTGTGACCCCGCTCGCTACAGGCGCTGGTAGGAAAGAGCGGGGTTGAGAAAACCTCCAGCCTTGCCCAGGACCAAAGGTCCTGTCCATATACAAAAATAACGTGGGCATACCCACGACTCATACAAAGACGAGATTTGTTAAATACATAGTTTCCGTAGGCATACCTACGCTTCGATACTTATCGAGATATGATTTTTTAAAAATCAATATCTAAAGGTTATACGTTGATTATTAAACAATGATTAAGCCAGTCATGCTGTTAAGACAAAATCTCTGATCTTCCTGCTTTGTCATGATT
>MU225445.1:2209846-2222489 GCA_018584345.1 Thuja plicata
CCCCAACTCCTATCCATCTAACAATTATACCTGCATTCTCATAGTATTTTTGCAATTTTGCTATAGGACTACCCTCTAGGGCTATTTTGTTAGAAACATTGTTAGAAAAATTAACAGTTTTATTGTGTATATGCTTAAGATTATTGTTCCTTCTGTGAGGCGGAGTGTAAACAGGGGAAGATACCTTCACCTGCAGAGTATTATCCTTAAAAGAACTGACATTTGGAACAAACTTTAAAAACTTACCATTCTCCCGTCGGTGGGGAGGTGAGTAATACTTGCCACTGAGAGAGGGAGACTTCAAGCTAGATTGCCCAAAATTCACCCCAACCCTAGCCGTCCCTTCATTGCTGTTAAGGGTTTTGGAGAAGGAAGGGGGGATGTGTTTTTTATCCGCACCATTGGTGGCTGCTCTATTGTCCCTAAGATTTCCCTCCCTTTCCAAAGCCCTAGGGCGTCTATGGGGGGGGGAATAGTGGCTTTTATTTAGGGTGTTCTCCTTTTCCCCAAGTAGATCAAATGAATTCCTTAGAGGAATCTCAATTCTTTCCACTTTTTGTGATCTTGCTTTCTTGCACCTTTTGACATCTTGCCAATCATATTCTTTTGCCCTAGCTTTCCTGGGATCTTCCTAGGACGCCAAAAATCCACCTCTTCCCAAGGCAGAATGGGGGTCATTGGAGCATTTGGCTGATTCGAATCTGGATTTTTGGGACCGCTCAACCACAGGAAAGCTTGATTTTTGTATAGCGTACTTCATTTTAGCAAACCTACTGATTTGCCCATCCAGAATATTGACTGTAAATATCTTAGGCAACTGGATGTTATTACATGCCTTTAGTTCGCTTACTATGGAAGCCCTAGTTTCCACAGGAAGCCTCGTTGCCCAGTAACTTTTTTCATTAATCAGTGCATCATTGGATCGCTTATCTGTTATTAGACTTTTTCTCTTTTTTTCTGCTATGAACGATTTCAAATGATCATAATTGGGATGAGTGTTCACAGTCTTTTGGTGGCAATCAACTTTTTTATGCCCATATAACCAGCAGTTGTGGCAATACCCGGAGAAACCAGTATCACTGGTATCTATAACTGCCTCCTTCTTTGACTGAAAATCTAGATCCACGCTTCCCAATGATTTAACTGCTTTGAAATTGTGTTTGCTTTGATTCTTCGTTGTCTTTCATTTTTCACATGCCATTTTCGCCCCAATTTCACTGGAGCTGATTGGAGATGCCGCTAATCGGCCTGGAAAATATCACAACTGTCTAGAATGACAATGTCCTTTAACATGAGGCAAAGTAGCTGCAACATCAACACTTAAAGTCCAAACCGATCCTTCCCTTGGCAACAAGGCTGATCAGATTCAAGCCGTGCAGCAACAGATCTCTGATTAATTAATTCGAAGGCCAGGTAATAGATTCGCTATTTGTATGAATCAACTTGCTGTGTGTATGAATCAATTCGCTGTGCGTATGAATCAACTCACTGTGTGAATCAATTTGATGTGACTATACATCCACTGTTTAGAGCAAATCGCAGTATGTATTTGTATTATCGCTAGCTGAGTATGTTATATTCTTCCATGCCATGTCCTTAATTCTGATTTTTATATGAACTGCATTTGAGGTTTGGAGAATTCGCATCTATTAGGGCATACTTTTGTGCTTCTATGGCAGACTTTCACATCTCTAGGGCAGACTTGTTTCACCCTAAATTGCTGCCTTTGGTTCTCGAATGATACTGGTTTGAATCCTGAGAATCTCTTTCGGTGTGCATATTTAGTATTGGAAATGATTATCTATAAAATTGTTCAGTAATTTCATGGTGCTTTTTCCTGTGGTTAAGATTTTTATTTTCCTTACCACAGTGGTATTTATATCCTATTTTTTTATTTCTGCCATAAGACGTCGTAGACGTTTCTTCATTTCTAGTTTGGATTTGAATTGTTTTTGGCGGTTTTTGTATTTTCCTAAGGAGATAATGTACGCCGCTTCTTATGAAACACTTTATGCCCAACTCTCCATATTCTTCATAGTTTTTCGCAGCCAAATGGTCGCTTAATACAATGAAATGGTGCGAGAATTAGAAGTAAAGATAACATTTAATTCACTTCTTACTAGTAGATGCGCTTCTTCTAGTTTAACCGCTCCTTGATGTGGAGGATGTTGTGTTACTGAGTTTATCGAGTCACTTAAACCACAACATGACTTGGTGATTGGAAGGGGTTTTTCTTTTTCTTTAAATTTGTATTGAACTAACATAGATTATTCCCTCAGTTTTTAAATGCCTTACTGTAGGAACCAAAGACATACCAGATTGATTATGGTTCAAATTCAAATTATGTGTTACCGTATTCTTTCTTCCTTGATTTTATGTTACACCACAGTCGCTAGTAGTGTAAGAGAGATTAGGACCGGGAAGCATGATTGCCACACTGAGTTTAGAGATCATTTGCAATCTCTGTTTAGCTTCAACTCTCTAACTTTGTTTTCAGAATTGACTTTACTTCGATTTATTTTTAATCGTGTCTTTTCCTGCTCCTGTGGTTGCAACATTTTAAGTAATTCTTGTTTGGTTTTTGACAAGTTCAAATATCATTTACGGACCTGTTACTCTTTTCAAGCACAAATGATTGATTTTTTGACTTGGTTATTTGTTGGGGAGTAGATAAACACCTTTTTATCTAAAAACAATGCGAATCTGAGGGTAGGTCCGTTCATAAATTAGTATAATTGTATTATTACTGTATATATGTTCAATGTATTTATTTTGTGCTAAATGCCACCCAATGGAAAGTAAGAAGAAATTTCCCAAACGCACTTGGTTTCTTAAACTCATTAGTTTACAACAATAGGTTTTGATAGTTGTGGATACATATGGATTCTGGAACTCTTAAATTTTAGCCCGATGTAATATTTTTTTTAATATTGTGAACTAAGAATGCTTATGTGCATTAGGTACAAAATATTGATAATTTGGATCTTGTATATCTCCTGGGATGTGTAAATGGAAAAGTTTTAAATTTCATAATTGAAAGAAAAAGTGTGAAAATTTTATTTGATATTCATTGAGAATTGGAAAAATTTAATTGTGGAAAGGGTGTTGAATATGGATTAGATAGGAAAGGGTAAAGTATTGTTCTTTTACCTGCTAGTAGAAGTCTGGTTTAGTTTTTCTTTGGCCAAATTTGTGATTGCACATGTACTCTTAAATGTGTTGGTTTTTATTTCATATTCCTACCATATATGTGTTAGTTCCACGTAGACTTATGAGGAAAGTAGATTGTTTACAACTTGCACCCGATTCCTTCCGATCCATCAGTGCCGAGTAGCTAGACTTCTCGGGCAGGGTCGGTGCACTCTTCATTTCAGGATGAGCCCCGAGGGAGCTAACCACTCCATGGTTGGGCGGAAAAAGCGCCTGGACCACACTCCTGTCTCGAGATTTGTGGATGGAAAAGTGTCCGATTGATTAGGAGACTAGAGCATGTAGATGGATAGTTGTCTGATGACATACTTGATACTCGTTTCTTTACGACCATATGGTTTTGTACTTGATGTATATTTCTTATTCATGGTGTAAGATGCACGCCAAGTTGGTCGGCATCTTGATGTATTGGATATTTTATTTCTCTTGATTATTTGATATTATATGTCAGTTTGGGAGAAAATGTGTTATTATTTTATGAGTATTTTCTTGTTGTCTAGTCTTAGTGATTGACCGACTATGACAATTGAAACAACTTAAGAGCTTATTTTTAGCTTTCTTGCTTATGTGTCAACCTTTGGTAATTTCAATCTTTACACATGCCCTTATCTACATGCACACATCATATTGATAACATTAAGATATTCAATTGTATTGATAAAACATACATTAGCATATGTCATCCTAGGCCATTACACACTTTTTTGTTGTCCAAAATCTTTGCTCATCAACATCGAAATACTCGACTTGAAAATTTGATAAGGAGAGCATATCCTCGTGTAGATTCAATTAGTGACAAAATATAAAATAAATATTAAAAAAAACAAACTTTAATGATTTTATAGAATTACAATATACAATTATAAGAACCTTGGCTTTGGTGCAACACCCATTCCAAAGCCAATTTAATCTAATACAAAAAATTCAATAAAAAATAAAAAAATATACATATAAAAGAAACTTGAATATGTTGGGTAACAATTCTCTCTCCATTGATTCCATTGGTTCCATTGGTTGTATTACCGTGGCTTTTCCTGCACATAAAAATATATCTTCAATGAAACTCTAAATAAGAAAAAAAATAAAAACATTAAAAAAATGTTTATTTCTGTTATTCTCAAATGGTGGCATATTGAGATTTTTTTTCTTATTCCATAAGAAAAATATATAAATAAATAAATAAATATATATATATATATATATATATATATATATATATATATATATATATAATTATGATNATATATATATATATATATATATATATATATATATATATATATATATATATATAATTATGATCTTTATTAATAATATTTTATATTTAAACAATCTATGCTTCTTTAATAAAATATATGAAATACATGTATGCAAAATATATTATTAAAAGTTATTTTAAAGATTATTTTTCTAAAATTATAAAATTCATTTTATTTATAAGTAAATAATTATATTGTTTCATTAAGACTTTGTAATTTTTTTCATATAATTTGAACATATCAAAACAAATTAAACTAAATGTCTAAAAAAATTAGATTATAGAAAATGGTCTTTTATCAAAGAGAGTATTGTCTATCTTAAGTCCAATAGTTAGATGCACATTTAACCATATTTATTTATTTATTAATTGAAATTTAATTAATTAATAAATACGATGAAATGTCTATCCCAAGCCCTACAAACAATCCCCTATATAATGTCCATGTCACAAACTTTAAACAATTATTTTAATACAAAACTTTTGACTATGGACATTGCGTATGCAACAATTAAGATGCACATTTAATAAAATTTATTTATTAATTGAAATTCAATTAGTTAATAAATACAATTAAATGTGTATGTAACACTTAAAGATAATACAACATTTAAGAACATTTATTTATTAATTGAAATTTAATTTATTAATAAATACTATCAAATGCAATTTCTACATGTTTATGACGGTGATGTTTAAGATGTTTACCAGTTGTATGATGCTAATAATAGTTTTGGTAGTCTAGATAGTAAGATCAATAGCTAAATCCCATGGGACTAATCACATGGGACGGAAAAATGAGCACTATATTAAGATGTTCAACCCCAGTCGTGAACATGATGATAAAGCTTACTTGGGGGCATCTGTTAAAGGGGAAGCTAGGATATTATTGGCTCAGTTAAGGACATGTTCGCATCATCTTAGGTGTGAGACTGGTAGATGGAAAATGCCCAAAGAGGAATGGGAAGAGAGGACTTGCAGGTTCTGCAAGACGGGGGCGATTGAGACTGAATGACACTTTCTCATTGAATGCACAACATATGATGACATCAGGGCGTAATACGATAACATAGGGACAATCGACGACATGCAAAGTTTATTTGAGCTGGATAAGGTCAATCAGACTGCCAGTTTGATTGTTAAGATTCACAGCAGGAGAGCGGACATGGAAAAGAAGATGGATTTAGTTTAGGGCTGTGATTTGTGGTCCCTTAAGCATTTGGTTTCATAGACGTTAGTAAAACTCTTCATTCATAGTGTCGGCTTCACTCTTTTGTTTAGACGTGGTTTATGATATTGTTAGAATGTTATCAATGTATTTGCCTTTTGAACTAGTGGAACAACAGCATAATTTTTCTGCTTTTAATATAAAAAACAATAAAAAAAACAATAAAGATATGATTAATAGAAATTCTAAATCATTATATGGTGTGAGTTTCAAATTCAATGAAGTAATGGTAGATATAGATAGATGTATTTGTCCCTAGGCATGAGAGTAATGAGAGGGTGAAGAAAGAAATGCAAACCCGGAATTGTTGGTGGGGCAAAAGGTGATGGTGTAGTCGGGTCCAGTGCAGGTGAAAAGACTGGAGGTATCATCATAGGCATAGCTGTAGGCGTTGGGGCAGACCTTCTTGAAGATTCTGGAAAAGGAAGTGGGCTGGCAGGTGGAAGGATTAGCGTGGGGTCCAGTGCAGCAGTACTCCGAAGAGTTAAACTTCTCGCAGGCGCTCTGGCAGGCTACGACTCTGCCCCCTGCCTCAACTGCCAACTCAGCCGGGCAGCTCTCCCGGAGGTCCCCATTGCATGCGCCCGCTGCGCTACAGTTGCCGGTCCCATGCACCGCTTCCACCGTCACGGGGAGGTTGTAGCCGTCCACCATGCTCACGTCATAGAAGTCTCTGGCGTCCCTCAGCGTCAGTTCCACCAGTGTGACCGGCGGCTTTCCTCCAGCGCCATTGCACTGCAGCACGTTGCCACAGTCGCCTGTCTCGCACGTGCCCTGACCAGCGCTGTCGAATTTGCAGCCGGTTCTCCCCCACAGCCTCCCCGACCAATTGGACGGCGGGTGCAACTCTTTCCATTCCCCTTCCTTCAGTTGGAACCCCCCTTCTTCCTCCTCCGCTGTCTTTCCCGGCAGTATCCCCGGCCACACCGTCTCCGAGCACTTGTTCTCTACCCGAAACACCGTCCCCTTCACCTTTCCTGCACACAAATCATTTCCATTTCCATTTCCATTTCCATGTAAACAAAGAGCAGCTTGGTAGAAAGAGTTAGAAGTAGTATACCTGTGAATGTGAAAGTGAAGAGGGCTAGGAGCAGCAGAATCGAGGGTCTCCCCATGAATGGCAATTGAGGTTGCAGTGTGAGTTGAGAAGGGAATTGGGGCATTCAGGGGGTTTAAAGAGGCCTGGTACATGTGCCTTGCTTCCTCTTCTCCTCGCCACCTCGCTCGACACCCATTACTTCACCACCTTGTTTTACCCTTATTCTGCCCCCATTTTTTCACTTTTTGTCGGCCTACACATACCTCTTTATTCATTCTAACACATACCTCTTTATTCTTTTTCTTCCTTTGTTCCCCCCCCGCCGCTCGTTTGCTACAAAGTTCGGCTTAGGGATTTCGTCCACACGACAGGTGTTTTAACGCTTCACCAAAGATATGGTTTGTTTGCTGTACCCTCAATCAATTCACTAAATGCTCCAATTAATTCTGCTTAATTAATGTTCAAACATGTTTTTTATGAAAAGACGAATTGCATAAGAATAATATTATTAACAATTTTTACTTTTTTTGTTTTTGTCTAATATAATATTTTAGTCAATGGGTCCTTGGTCTACTGATAAAGTTGAATGGTTCACACTCAACCCAGCCCACAGAACCAATTCTTGTTGAGTGCAAAACTTTGATATTTTTTTTTAATCTTAATTTTAAACATATATATTAACTATTTAACACTTTTAGTTAAAAAAATTACTCCAATTTAAGTACATGCATTTGTAATTACAATTACACATTATAAATTAGAAAGGTTCATTTACAATATCTATACTAATTATATAACCTTTTAAATAAGTAAAATAGGTTTAAATTAGAAAAATGCACTTAAATATCTATATTAGTGAATTAGTGGGAGGAGTCATTTTACAATGGAAGTAAGGTGTGGAGTGTAATGGTTTAACATGTTAGCAAAAAAAATCTTTTATTTTAAATTTGACAACTATTTATACTTTTAAAATAAAAAGGTATACAAAACATGAATTGTCTATCTAATAATCAAAAAGCACCTATCACTTTATTTATTAATTAATAAAAAATAAAAAATAGAGCTATTTTAATTTTTAAAGTATTCAATAAATATTATCAAATACAAATAAGGGTGTATTGGAGTTGTTGTTTTAAAAAAAAGGAAATTATATAGTGAATAAAATAATTTTAAAATAATATAAAACAACTTTTATGTAATTAAAATATCTTTAATTTGTTATCTCTTAGCATTTTTGAGATTGATGCATTTAAGATATCTATACTAGTTAATTACAATCACACATTATAAAATATTTAATAATTGATTATTTTCAAGTTAAAATATGATAATGTATTTAAAAATAGTAATTATGATGTGCTTTAGAGTTTGAACACCTTGATACTTTAAAATATGCTATAATGTCCTCCTCGATCAAGAAAATTCATAAAAACCATGAAAGCCATAAAAACCATGTTAGTAAAATTCTAACCACAACCAATAAGACTATCAAAATGAAATACAAAATAAAGAATAAATTTGCAAACTAAATCCATGCATTCCTTTGATGACACTTCATTGTTTTTTCTTTCTCCTCTAAAATGATGTTGTTGCTCTTTGTATGAAAATTGTACAAATAATAGCAAAAAAAAAAGGATTAATTTTGAAGAATAACAATGAGGATAAAATAATGGTTGCCAAAAATAAGAGAAAAGTACTCATTTTATAAACTCTCATTTCGAAATGAATGGACACAATCAAAAGGAAATGAATGGACAATGGCAATGGAAATGCAAAGCCAAGAGGGAAAGGAAAGGTTAAAGGCCAATAATAAAAGAAAAAAGAGAATTAATAAAAATTCATTTATTAATTCCCTCCAAAAGTGACAAAAGGATAAGGAAGAAGAAAAGGTAGAATAAAAAGAAAAGAAAATAAAGCAAGAGGAATAGTAGAGAAAAATTAAACATTTGCATAAAGTCAAGTGGGAGACCAAATGCCAAGCTTAATCTCTTGCAACTTTTTGTCTTAGTTGGCTTCCAAATCCCCCTCAAAATTTGATTGTAAAGGGTTTTGAGGTCCCTTCAAAACCTATTTTTCCCCTAATAAAAAGCAAGTTAATTAAGTTAATGAAAGGTCAAGATATACATAATGAAGAGTTGTGATTCCCTCAACATAAGATATAAAAGGGAGGAGAGTTCATTTGATAGTAAATGGACGAAGGAAATAAGAAGGGAGCAAAAAGAATTAAGGAAGTATTAATGGAAGAAGAGAAGAAAGTGACTCTTTCAAATGGGCAATAATGATGAAGGGTTGTGACCCTTTCAAAGGGTGGTAATGGTGAAATTTTAGTGACCATTATGAAAAGGTGCAACTCTCACTTACATGGGAGGATATAAAGGGGAGAAGGTTTCATTTGAGGAGGACATCCAAGAAGATCAATTTGGTGAATAATATATTTTTCTCAAAAGACAACAGTGAAAATAGGTGATTCAATTATGAAAGGTGTTGACCCTTCTACCAATAAAGTATAAGTGAGGATTCATTTGAAGCATTAAAGGGGATATGTTTTTCTATGAATCAAGAGATAAATAATCAATACTCTATGTTTCAGTTCAGGTGCCCAGACGAAAACATGCACCCGTATTGTAAAAGTATTTAATTTTTCTTTTAAACCGTTTTGCAAGTCATTTTCACAACTTGCAAAACGGGATCACATTTTGTTGCAGACGGGTGCCGTTTTGAGAGCTACCACTGACCCCCTTGCTGTTGTTTTTCTGAGTCCGGTACATATCATTGTTTTTTTATTATGTTTTCTATTAAAATTATAATTTATTGTTATTTTTAACTAGTTTATTGTTTAATGTTCAATATGTATATGTTAAAAGTTTTTTTTAAATAGGATTAAAATAAATTTTTTAGTTTAGTTTTATTTTAATTTGTAAATTATTGTAGAAAATAATAAAACTTTCAAAACTTAAAACCCTAGGTAGAAAACTAAAACCTAAACCTAAATACAACTGAAACAAGAAACCCTAGGTAGAAATAAAAATGTAAACCTAGACACAACTAAAAATAAAATTGTAAACTCTACGTCCATAAAATAAACAATAAAATCTCTCTCTCTCTCTCTCTCTCTCTCTCTCTCTCTCTCTCTCTCTCTCTCTCTCACACACACACACACACACACACACACACACACACACACACACACACACACAATCACACACAATAAGACCCAATACCTACTAATAAGATCTAATAGGACCCTTAAGACCATTTAGGACCAATAGGACCTATTAAGAACTAATAGTACCAATTAAGACCTAACATGTGACTAATAAGACCAATTAGGACCTATTACTTGACCAATTAAGACTAATTAAGGCCCAATAGGAACTAATAGGACCTTTAAGACCCAATACGACCACTTAAGACCTAATAGGACCTTTAAGACCTATTAAGACCTAATAGGACCAATAATACCTAATAGGAATTATAAGACCTAAGACCTAATATGCAAGTTAAGAAGACCTAATAGGAACCTTAAGGCCTAATAGGACTTATTAAGATCATTTAGGACCAATTAAGACCTAATAGTCCACCTAATAAGACGTAATAGTCCACCCTTAAAACCTAATAAGACGTAATAGGACCCTTAGGACCTATTACCTGACCTAACATTATTAATTTAAGACATAATAAGAGCTAATAGGTCTACTAATTATAAGACATAATAAATCTAGAAAAGACAAATTTTTATACAGTCTCAAAATCTCTCAAATTCAACATCACTATGAAGAGCTCAGAAAAATGAACCTGGTGCAACTTGAATGGGTGAAAAAAGACCTCATACGCAGAAGTTACGCTCGGTCAAAGTTCAGGTCAACAGGCGAATTAGAGGGCCAAAAAAAAGTGAAAAATAGACCATGTCCAAATTGGTCAAAAATGACACCAGCTGTAGTGCTCATCGTGCTGATTCTGAAACTATTTTTGATTTCGAAAATTGAGCCTGTATGAGGAAGTTATGGTCGGTCAAAGTTACCCAAGAAAAGGGTTGACCGGATGACATCAACAACCTTGTCAAAAACTTGATCCAATCTCGTAGTGACATGTGGAAGTCAAAAAATTGACACATGGCACTGAATATAGATGAGCAATTGGCTAGTGAAACGTATCACAAGTCGGGCAAATAATTTCGTGCCACGTGGCACCAAGTTGGGTATCAATTTGGTTTGTTTAAAGGTCATTGGAATTTAGAACAGTGAACCTCACCCCTCAGATTTTCAAGCCCCACCAATGCACCAAATGAAGGTGAATTTATCTAAAGGCCACCATATGCTTTTATTCTCTTATCATGTCGGGTATGACAAATGACAAGGTGAGTGGTGGGACATGAATCACTGACCACTCATTAACTAAAATAGGTCGCTGTCATTATGCCATTGAATAAGTTAGTTATTGTTTGGCATAATTTATAATTTGTAGGTTTTTTTAACCGATAGGCCTAATGAAATAAGGCTTATGGTTAAAAACAAACTCCAAAAATGGCATTAAAAAAATGAAATTTGTTAAACAAATATTTTCATTTGTAAGCCTGAAATTATAAGAGCCATTATTTTTAAGGATAGTAATTAAATTGGGGGATTTGTGAGATTTTGGTAAATATTATGGTTAGAACCATAATAAGTAAAATGGTGTATAAAAGGGGTTATTTTCCTTTGTAAAGACAATTAGACTTGAGATAATTTTGGAGGAATTTGAATGCTCTTGGGAAAATAATCCAAGTGATTTGGGAGAGGGAAATTGTGAGATTTTACAAGGTGTTGTTCTACACCAAAAATTGTAAAGAGAAAGAGACTGTGCAGAGGTTCTTGAAAGCTTGTATGTTGTAAGAAGGCATGTTTTGCCTAGCGACATTAATAAAGCGATTTCCAAATTGAGAAGCGGACCCAGAGACGTAGTCCTTAAGGACGAACTTCGTTATCAAGTGTTTGTATTTTTTCTTCTATCTCTTTCTTATTCTCACAATTCTTTCAGTTTTATTGTTCTCTCTTTCATGTTATTAAACACATAGTTGATTAAAGTGTTTAAAGTATAACTCTTTCTTATAATTTCAAAGGTTAAATACATAACTACACAATTATTGCATGGATCAGGGAATTAAATCTGTATTTTGGATTAAGTTATAAAACATGAAAATCCTAGTTTATAGATCAAATAAGACCTAATACATACTACTAAGACCTAATAGGACCCTTCAGATCTAATATGACCTATTAAGACCTAATTTAGGACCAATTAAGACCTAATAAGACATAATAAGATGTAATAATACACCCTTAAGACCTGATAAGACGTGTAATAGGACCCTTAGGACCTATTACCTAACCTAACATTATTAATAAGAAATAATAAGACCTAATACCTACTAATAAGACATAATAAGACCTAATACATACTAATAAGACCTAATAGGACCCTTCATTCCTAATATGACATATTAAGACCAACTAGGACCAATAGGACCTATTAAGACCTAATTTAGGACCAATTAAGACCTAATAAGACCTAATAAGATGTAATAGTCCACCCTTAAGACCTAATAAGATGTAGGAGGACCCTTAGGACCTATTACCTGACCTAACATTATTAATAAGACATAATAAGACCTAATACCTACTAATAAGACATAAGAAGACCTAACACATACTAATAAGACCTAATAGGACCCTTCATACCTAATATGCCTTATTAAGACCAATTAGGACTAATAGGACCTATTAAGACTTAATTTAGGACCGATTAAGACCTAATAAGATGTAATAAGACGTAATAGTCCACCCTTAAGACCTAATAAGATGTAATAGGGCCCTTAGGGCCTATTACCTGACCTAACATTATTAATAAGACATAATAAGACCTAATACCT
>MU225445.1:2282645-2296823 GCA_018584345.1 Thuja plicata
ACCCAAAATAGATGTTGAAGATGGAGGAGAGGAATGCTCAGCTAGAGGTTTAGTAACCTTGGATGCCACAATGGATTTTTCTTGTAGATGCATGTCATCTTTTTGCTTTGGGATCCACATAGTTTTTTCTTTTTCTTTGGTAGGATTTTGTGGCCTATGGGATGTAGTGCATTCTTTGATTGGATTTTCTTTTGCTAGAGTATGTCGTTTAGAGTGGACATAACAATCTTTAGCTTTTTGTGGATATTTTGCTTTATGCATTTGTGCTTTGGCATCTAAATTATTGCAAGTAACATTGGTAGGAGCATGAGAACTTGTAGGAGATGGAGGAAATATGGATGAAATTATAGTGGAAGGATGGGGGATGATGCAAGTGGGTATGTGCCTTGGTTGATCCTGATTGGGAATGTAAGTGGTGGGATTTTTTATATGGGATTGATGGATGAAGGAAAGAGTGGGATAAGATGTGGGATGAGATTTTGGGACATAGGGGCCCAAAATGGATTGAGAGGATGAAGGAGGAATATGGTAGGTTGTCTTGGGTTGCAAGGATGGAGGAGGGGGGATGGCGTTATATGCTTTAGAGGGATGATAGGAAGATGCAAGGAGGGTTTGAAAGCACTCTTGAACTTTGCTTTAGTTGTACCAAATTTTTTGGATGAAGGACCTCTAGGTGCGTAACCATTACCACAAAATCATGGATTTCTTTTAACAGAGACGGGCTCTAGTATACCTTGCTCATTTAGGCCTAAGCCTTTGCCTTGATATTTCCATTTTTTAGCTTTTGAGCCATGATAGGGTACTTCTCTTATAGGGAACAAGATGCACATCCATTATTAGGCGGATGGAAAATGGTGGAGATGTAACTAATTTCTTATATTTTTAGAAGACCACCATGGATGAATGTAAGTGGACCGAGCGGATAGAGTGATGGTGGTGGGAAAGTTTGGATTGGAGGCAATAAAGGTGGATGAAGGGGAGGGGATGAGATGCTTGGATCTTGACTCAGATGGGGAAATGGATTTTGAGTTGGAGGAGATGGAATGGGAGGATCTTGAGATGGAGGAGTGGAGGGCAATAGATCAGGAAGTGGAATGGATGGATCATGTAATAGAAGGAGTGAGATGTTAGAATCTGAATATGGAGTGGATGGAATGATACAATCTTCATTCAAGTCAATGGATACTTCAACATTCTTTTGGACAAGGTCGTGACATGATTGGATTGATGTGGATGGTGTGATGGGGGATGTATGAAGGGATTTTTCAGATGGAGGAGATTGAAGAATGGGAGATTTTGCAAATAGGGTGTATGGATGGATGGGTGATTCTGTTAAAGAGGGAAGAGGGGTGGATGCATGAGGTTCATGGGATGGGGTGTGGATAGTGTCAGGAGGAAAAGATGGGGATGAATATTGGATGAATTTAACGGATAAGGGGACTTCAATGGTGCTAGGAGATGGAAGAGGATCAAAAAGTATGAGATTGGGAAGGGAAATAAGAGGTATGAGAGATGGAAGAGGATTAAAAAGTATGAGATATGGAAGGGAAATAATTGGTGTGGGAGATGGAAGAGGAATGATGGGTGTGGGAGATGGAAGAGGAATGTTGGGTGTGAGGGGTGGAAGAGGGTCAATAAGTATGGGATTTGGAAGGGAAATGATAGGTACAGGAGATGGAAGAGTAATGATGGGTGTGGGAGATGGAAGGACTTCATCACTAGTGTTTTCCCATGGGGGAGTGATATAAGGTGACTCTGGAAGAGATGGATTTCTCGCTGGCTTCCTTGTGAAACTCCTTGGAGACTTATGTATTGGAGATAGAGTATCTGTAGGCGTAGATGGTGGGAAGTTAGGGTAGTCCACATATGAAGATGTGGCAAATGTCTTGTGAACATGTATGGTTGAATGATGGTGTAGAGATGGATGTAGAAGATGGTATGGCTAGATAGTTCACATAGGTCGGTGTGGCAATGGCTTGTGAGCTTAATTGACTAATTGATGGGAGAGGAGGGATGGACTGGTGGATGGAATATGAAGTGGATTGAGGTAGGTAGGTGGATTGGGGAAGGGGATTTGTGTTAATGTAGGTAGGTATGGGAGATGGTAGAGTGGGATAAGATGGGGTAGATGGATAGGACAGAGTGGATTGTAGATTAGCAATAGCATGGGGACCATGGTGATGGTTTGGAGGAAATGGAGGACTAGGATTAGGGATTTGAACATGGGTTGGAGGATAATGAGATGGTGGATTGGGATTAGGGAGGTAGCTAGTAGTGTTGTTGTGAAAAGACGGAGGGCGGGATATGAATGTGGGATAAGATGGAGGCATGAATGTATAAGAAGGAGATGTGGATGAAGGATAAGATGGATTTCCCTTGTCAAAGGTAGGATAAGGAATGCTAGTGGATATGCATGAAGACATGATGGGGTAGTGCGGAGGAATAACTGGATTTTGGGAGATGCTTGGATCAAGCTTGTTAAGATTTTCAAAGTATGCATCATGATCATCCATATCATCATCATCATCATAATAGGATGCAGGTGTGAGCTTGCTAAGGCTTTCAATATATGCATCATGATCAACAAGACCTTCATCATCGGGATAGTATGTAGGTGTGAGCTTGCGAAGATTTTCAATATATGTGTCATGATCAACCATATCATCATCATAATGGGATAAAGTCAGAAAAGGAGCGGTACGACCAAACTCCTCATAAAAGAGTTGTGACATGATGATACAGATGAGTTGGATAAGAAGAAAGGATGAAGATAGATAGAAGATTGAAGTTTAGATTAGGATTCAACTTTAGCTTAGGATTGGAAGAAGGACTGACTCAGAAGGAGATGGAAAGGATGGAGGATCGAAAGAGATAGCTCTGCTAGAAGGACCCGATGACACTAGAAGAAACTAATGTTGGAAGAGAGTAAGGATTTAATTACAAACCTAGGATGAAAATATTTGGAGGCTTGGGTGTACAACTTGGTGATATGGAGGCTTGGAATCACTTTCTTGTGTTTGATGGAATAGGACATGAGCTCAATCTGATACTGCTTAGGATGAGGCAGTGACTATGAGAAGTGTGCCTTGGAATGTTTTTTGAAATAAATGATGATCTTGAGGATTTGGAGCAAACAATCTGGTAAGAGGCAAAGCAACCTTGCAAGAAGCATAAAATGTCGATCTCTTTGGCAAAAGGACTTTAAAAATCTCAAATTTGTGTATTTTCAAGAACTTTTTTTCACAAGGTTTGTAACGTTGAAGACACATACAATAATTTTCTACCTTAAGGATTCAGTGAGCTTGAAAACCTTTGTCTGCATACATAGGCACACACACAAGAGCTAATCAGAATACAACCACCATCAAGCACACAATGGCTCCATGATGTTGTATTAGCTAACTCCAAATGCTCAGGGTGGCACGAATGTGCGAATGTCTTGGGGCAGTTACTATCTTCCTTGCCTAGTCGATTATCAAGATTTCAGGGATGGATCGGGTAGGTTTCTAGATTTTTGAGTTGCTAGTATTTTCGTGGTGTCCCCATAATCGGTTTGTACGACGTGACTCACTTAAGAGCCTAGTTCAATCATGTCGATATGCTGGGGAGTTCACCCAGTTCGGACTACCATTGAACATGACCCGCCTGAGCTTGAAGGGATATAGATAGACCTTTAAGTCCACCTTATTGCTATACCGGCCGAAGGATTTACTGGTTTAGGGTCGTTCTCCATAAGGACTCATGCTTCTTCTAGACAAGCCCCTCTAAGAAGATTTAGAAAAAGATCAAACGTTCACAATCACCTTTCTCTTGCACCAACGATCACGAAAGCCAATGGGAGAGGATAGTACATGAAGTGAGGTTGCATTCTACAAAATTTTTGTGCAAGTGCACCAGAGACGCAGAACACACAGTTAATCTTTTGATAAGTTAGGCAATGTTTGATCTGATCTAGTGAAGAAATGAACTCGCAAGTTTGTCCTTTTTATGTGCACCAAAATGAAATTTTCTTTTCTTTGTTCAATTTGTCTTTATGCATTCGGGATTGAGTTCATTTGAGTTGTTCAGTTTTTAAACCCAAGAGGAAATGTGTGATTGCTTTGTCTAATTTTAAAATCCAGAAAGTGAAGTGTTTGATTGTTCAATTTTAAGATCCAAAAACAAGATGTGTGATTTGATTGTTCAGTTTTAAACCCAAAATTAGATGTTTGATTGTTCATTTTCCTTAAAGCATTCAAGATTTTGTGCATGTTTGTTTTAAGCCCAAAAAAAAAATGTTGACTTTTGTTGAATTTGAAACCCAAGACTAAGTGTGAAATGATATGAGTACATACACTGTTCTTTTTAAACACCAAAAAGTGAAATGGGAATTTTTTAATTAAAAGATTATGTGTTTTTTTACCAAACTAGATGGCAAACCTGTAGACCTGTAAAAAAAATGGCAAAATAAAACTCCTCTTTTGCCCCCAACTCAGCCGAGGCTGTCCCTAGAGGCAAAATAAAAATAGTTAGTAAGAGTGCATTATTGTAGGTTTACAGTGCCTTTCCCCCAAGTTTTTACAAATAATGGTCCTAGTGATATAGACCATATTTCAACAAATGGGTAATAAAGAGAAAGTAGAAAGAAGATAGAAGGAATATAGTCTTCTTGTTTGTGTATCAATGATATTCGTGGAAGGGTAATAGAGAGAAATTAGAAAGAAGATAGAAGGAATATAGTATTCTTGCCTTTTTCAACCTGCAAAAGAAAATAAGAGCTTGCAAAATATACTCAAACAACAAAAACACATTAGCTTGGAGGGTTAGTTTGCAAGCAAAATAATGAAAAGGAACTCGTGAAGTGGGTCCCACCGGGCATGCCAGAATGTAAGCTATGAAAATTAGGAGTAAATGGAGCATAATAATGAATCAAAACACTCAACAACTAATAATCTAAACTACATACATGCTAAGACATAAATTGAAAACTTGAAATAAGCTAAATGAAGAAAGTGCAAACCTCCTACAAGCTCATTCAAACTCCATTTTGTTCATTGGATTTGTCCATTTGTTGTGGATGTGTGCTCATGGATGTACTTCAAGCTTCAAGCTATGATATCAAACTGGCATTATAACTCTTCTCTAAAAGATGGATTTATGATTTTCTCTCAAAATAGCATTATAACTCTACATGGAAGGTGGATGAAATTATGAAGGAATGAGGTTTCTTATATAGGCAATGTGTAGGAAAACCAAGGGCTCAGATGCAAAGTTGAAGAGAGGTTCATATACCACTAGAAGAGAGCACATGGATTGTGCTTCTTCAAGTGCATCAAATTGTGACACTTGTCACAAGGGGATTGGGTTGAAAGTAGGGAGGAATATGACCATTTAGGAAAATAGACCAAGAAGCCTCTAGAAGATAAGGCTCATAAAGAGGGTGTAAGAGCCTTAATGAGGGATGTAAGAGGCATTTATGAAGGTGTAAGAGCCTTTAAATGCATATGGATAGGCTTGGCTTGAGATTGTTGACTTTGGGGAAGGGATTAAATTCCTAATCCAAAGATTATGAATGTGACATCATTAGGGAGAGTTTAGGATTAGGGTTAGGGTTTAAGATAAGAATAGCAAGGGTGAAGAGGTTGGGATTAGTTTGAACTCAGAGTTAGGTGGTTGGGATTGGTTAGGTTAGCATGTGTGAAGAGGTTGGGTTGAGTTAGAACTCAAGGTTAGGTGGTTGGGATAGGTTAGGTTAGGGGTTAAAGGGAATATTAATGAATTGAATTACATAAATAACATATTCATTCAATAATAGGGAAAAAGGGTTTTAATTAATTATTAAGATATTGGTTGCTTTTAATATTTAATCAGGACTATAGCCAATTAATTGAATTAATTAGGGCTAGGGGATGACATAGGTCAATTAGGTAATGTTTAATTACTTAGCTGATATGTCCTAGAAGGCACTAAATATGATTAGATGTGTAAATCAGATTTAGTTGTCTACACTAATCATCATTCAAAGAGCAGAACTGAAGAAGAACACAGATTTGAGCAAGAAGAACATAGAAGCCACTGCATTGTGTGATTGGATGAAGCATAAATTCATAGAATCAGAAATTAAAAGGTATTTAGATCACTCATGAACTCATGAATATGGATACACCAATGATATTTGATGTTGCTAAGAGACCTAGATACAAATTTAAAAGACATCCTTGAAAATCTAGTGAAGATGATTTGGAAGGCGCATTTTCGCAAACGCCTTATGGAGTTCTTCACGTAGAGGATATTAGGGCTTATATCCATTGCAAGTATGAATCCTTAGGAGATTTTGAGATCTTCAAGGAAATGAAAGATGTGATTAAAGGGGACAAAAAGTGGAAAGATGAGTTTTCTCATCTTGAGAATCTGAGCATAATGAAGATGACAAAATTGCATGAGTTTGACAAAGAAGAATGGTTTAAAATCTTGTTGAGTAGAGTGCATGACCAATTCATTTGGATTGGTGAGCTGCCTGTCAAGATTTGTAGTGAGTTGATCCATGACATTACTGGTTTGGATAACTCTAGAGTCATTCCTTTTGCTGAGAAGAACACAAAGAAGCAGGTAGAAATCCTAACTCACTCAATATGGGATAAGTGGGAAATGACAGTGGTTGACATCTTTCAACAAGATGTTAGATTGGTTACCACAATTCTTGGATACAAACTTCATTATAGCAGCTGACCTAACTCTGTTGATGCTGGTGTTATAATGATGGCATATAAGATGGAAAAAGAAAATGTCAAGTATAACCTATGTGAAGGTCTTGCACAAAAGTTCATGGAGAATGGGAGACAAGTAAAGAGAGACTGAACTAAGGCAATCAGATTTTGATCACTTTTGATACATATGTATATACACATTATGCATAAGTTTTTTGGTATGCACCCTAGAGCTTGGAAAGATAATGAACCCACTAGTCTACAAGTACCAAATAACTACAAAAGATAGAATAGCACATGGGTAGATGTAGAATTATTTGCAATGATAAAAATACTACAAAGAGAGATGAAACAGAGAATGAGAATACTAGAGGAAATGGTAGAAAAGTACAAGGAGACAATATGTTTCATGGTTGAAACTGATTGTGTTTGTTTTGAGGTAGTTGACTCGAGGATGAAGTGGTGTTACCCTATGAGGTATGAAGTAAGTAAAGAAGTATTAACTATGCAGGTTGAGCATATACTATCTTCAGAGTTAGATCCATTAGAGGACAGATGAATAAAATAAAATAGATGTAGAGAAGGAATAAGAGAAGAAGAAAGAAGCAGAGGAGAAGAAAGCATAAGACAAACCTGTGAGCAAACAACTATGGAAACCTGACTTGAAAATGATGGAGAAAATAGTTGTGGGCCAAGGAAAGTTAAATCAAGTAAGAAAATTATTTGATAGATATGATTCTAATGAACAAATCCTAATAGAATATATTGTGATTAAGCACATGTTAGTTTTCAAGAAAAAATTGTTAGAGATGGCTAGAAGCATTCCTCAGGATATGTATGATAAGCTTGAAGTGAGGAAACAATTGGCACTACAAGAAGATGATCAAATAAGGGTAAAATCTATTGAAGACATATTACCAGTAATATCATATGATGAGCATAAAATAATTATGAATGGACTGAAACCTTTGTTAAGAACTAAGTCCAGACAGATTGAGATAATAGCAAGAAAGTATGATGAGGTAATTGAGGATACTCAGAAGGCAATAGACAAAATCCTAATGGAAGCTGAACCTGATTAGATCACACCTGCTAGAACTAAGGCTACTAAGCCTAAACCTATCCTAAAGGGAGAGTCCTCCAAGCCTTCAATAATTAACATTGACTCACGTAAGGATGGAGATGATAATAGTCAGTTTGTTAGTACAATAAAGAAACTGGATTTCTTTGTTGCGGGTGTGCCTGTGGTTTTTAACACCTTGCTGGATACAAATGATCCCTTTGAAGGATATATTGACATTGTGCCTGAGCTTGATAAAGAATAAGTAAAACCTACTGAGGAAGATCCCTCTAAGAGTCAAGAGTAAGAAAGCATTGTTGAGGTTGTGAAGGAACTAGATATTAAGGCTGAAGTGAAACAAAAAATACTGAGACCTGTTTCTTCAACCTTATTATTGGAAAGTGGAGAGAGAACTTTGAGTACAGATGTGGAGAGTATGGATGAGGATGAGATAATGAAGCTATCCTACATTGCATTTGCAAAAGATAAGGAGAGATCGAAGCAGAAAATAGATAAGAAGTTAAGGGTATTGGACAGGGCAGTTGATACCATCAACAAACTCCTACCTATACCTCTTACTTTCCAAGGAAAGGACACTGCAGAAAAATTGAACAAGGTATTAGATGACTTTGAGAGTCGCTATGAGTCCTTAGAGAAGATCGTAGAAGAAAAATCAAAACAAAAATACTTAGCAAAGAAGTTAGAGGAAGTATACAACTCTATTGCATGGGACTTGGGCATACTGGGAAAAATAATGTCTGAAGCAAAGAGTTATGTGATACATGGAAGGAAGTTATATAGTTACTGTGTAAACCCTATTAGACACCTTCAGAACATTGAGGACATTATAGCAAAAGACAAATAGACCCTAGACAAGTTGATGCACAATTGTGAGACCTCCTCACACACTGTATTAGAGTTAGATAAAGAATTGTCTAGACTATTGGACAAATTGAATGTGTTGGAGATAGAGAAAGGGAGGTTAAGGGAATATTTGGTATGCTAAATATTTTGATTATGCCTAAGTTATGAATTCTTGAGATACACCTTTCAGACATGGAGAAGACAACGTAAGCTCTCATTGGGAACATGCCTATTGAGTTAAATGCAGCAGAGACATCATCTTTTGAACTGAATGGATTGATTCATGTGAGTTATATATTGGTAAAGACTTGGAATGAAGAAGTAAAGATCTTGGAAAGCTCTTTCCAAGATGTTCTTAAGATGGTCTAAATATTTGGTAAGCAATTGTATCAATTTTTTTATATAATCTACATTTTTGTATACCTTTTCCATTGATGTCAAAGGGGGAGAAGAGAAGATATGAAAAATGTACAGAGGAAAGATAGAGAAGATAATATGGAATAGTAAATATGTAAAGGAGATAAATAAGTGTAACATGTATATTCTTTTTTGGTATTGACACTTAGTCATTTTTCACTAAGTGTTGCCATCAATGCCAAAGGGAGAGATTGTTGGCAAGTGGCTCATTCAAGAGTGCTCAAGAACATATTAGGGTTATCATTTACCGAAACACATTAGTTATGAATGATTGCTTGGAGTGGAATACAATTTTGGAGTTGAGGCTTGCAAAATGACTAAGTCTAGAAAGCAGTTTATAGGGTACATGAGTATAGTTTTGGGTAGAGAACACTATATATGATTAATTAAGACATGCGAGCTTAGAGGAAGCTATTTTTTGGTATGCTAGACCTCCAGTTAAGGTCTCTTAAGTTTTGGAGTTCATAGATGAAAGATACATATGTTTGAAGACATGTGAAGACATTGATACAGTGAGATAGAGCAGTTGAATTGTCGCGATGATTGAGGGAGTGTAACGTGGAATCCAAATGTGCTATGTTCAATTTGGATTGTATATTACATATATTTTAATAGTGTATGATTGACAAATTTTTATTTGATTTTTGTTTAAGTGTTGGTTCCATTTTGTGATGTATTTGGGAGTTGACTGGGTATGTATATATATATATATATATATATATATATATATATATGAGAGATTTTTAGAAATGAAGTATGGTATGCATGTGAACTGATGAATGGATGCATTGTGAGATCAAAATTAGACAGATGGTGATACAAGCTACAACTAGAACTACCTAAGAATAAAATATACTTGTTTATGTTCATTTTGATAAAAAATTGTAACAGAGATATATTTTTTATTTTATGAGCAGTGAGTTCAGTCTATACCTTTAATAGGGTTTTGTATTCCTTTAACAAGGAAATTACTAATGTAATATTCAGCTCCTAACATGGCTAGGTCTCCTAACAAGGACACAATACTTTTAGTGCATATTTGTGGGTACCATCCCCACCGGGGTTTTCCCTTGGCTAGGGTTTCCTCGAGAAAAAAATATGGTGTTATGAGTTGTGTGTTTTGTGTTTATATTCTTTTCATTTCAGAAATTATCTGGTTAAGTTGGAATTTGATAAGTTTAAGTTTAAAGTGTTGTAATATTGATTCACCCCGCCTCTCAGTATTACTTAATCCTAACAAAACCAACATATGTGTCTTGACAGTCAATTGACTTCAATATTTTAATATGCAAAGATGACATCTCAAAGAACTTGTCACTGCACATAATGAAAACTGAGTAAATTACATTTGGAAAGTTCCTAGTAAATGTAAAAAATGAGGTCAGTGGGGTCCCAAAATGGATATGAGGAATCTTTGATATGATGCCAATACAGGGAAACTATCATTTTTGCATGATAATCAACAAGGTACAAATTGCAAGCCTTCAAAGTAGGTCACTTAAGCAAATTTGCAAATGTGCATATTGTTAACCTTTGTAGACCCCTCAAAATAAGTACTTCAAAATTAGGTCAAAACTAACCATAGGAGGTTGCAAATGGACAAATTTGTTTAAGGATAGGTGGTGAGCATAATTCCTAATCATTTTCTCATAACATTCAATAGGATTTCATATATTCACTCTCAAAGTGGGCTACTCAAAATATTTCTCAAGGGTGCCTTTCTTATGACTTAATCAAATTCACCTCAAGTGCACCTCAAATTTCTCCAAACTTTGAGAGCACTGATGGTATAAATCCAATATAATGAAGGTGGTTGAAGTAATGCAAGTATAAATATTTATGAGAGATATGGGACTAATGCAACACTAGATATGAATGTGATAATGATGTTTTCACAAGAAAAGGTACTTTGGATCAAGAGATGATGTGTTGGTTAAGTGTGGACCCTACTAGTTCTCATTTGGTAATAGTAACAACACAATTAGGAATCAAGATGTGAAAAAGGTGAATCAAGGTTGGATTAAGAATGAATCAAGGTGGATGATAATAATGACACTATATGAGATTTATGTGAGGGATGTGATGTGTGA
Organism: Thuja plicata; assembly: GCA_018584345.1. NCBI lineage: Eukaryota > Viridiplantae > Streptophyta > Pinopsida > Cupressales > Cupressaceae > Thuja > Thuja plicata. The sequence continues at coordinate 2,293,763 of MU225445.1, forward strand.
TGAAAATGAAGGTTTGAGACTAAGTTTGACGATAATAGCGAGGCTAAGTGGGAGTGATTTGAGACTGGACTAAATATGACTATGGTAAGAATGTGTTTATGAAACTAAGAGTTCAAATTATAAGAATGTGAAAATGGGTATGGGATAATTAACCTAAAGTGGAAATGGTGACCCTAAGTGGGGATATAGTTACTTAGACTAAGGTTATGTTGTGGATCCTTGATACTAAGTAACAAAAAAATGGTTAGAAATGCAGCTATAAATCTGTTGGAATAGGTGGCAATCCCACAGGAGGTGACTAAGATTGGTTTTAGTTGATGAATAGGTGATCCCGTAGGAAATCAAATAAATCACACGGGTTCTACAAGTGATCTTGTTGGAGGATGATAACTCAGTAAATTATCTGATAAGTAGTGATCTTGTGGAACTAGGAAGCAATCCCATGAGACTAGGCAGTAATCCCGTAAGGGATAAAAATTGACTGCAGATAATATGTGGAAGTGAACCCGTCAATCTTAGGGTAACTCCTACCAAAGATCAGAGCAATCATAGGAGAGTTTTAAAATGGAATTGAATACACTAAGTATACTAGATTTGACTGATTAAACAATAGTCTCGTTAGTGTATGTGTCAATTTTGAATGCAATCTCACGAGTCTAAACAATGTCCCCATTATGGTATGTGTCAATTTTGAATGCAATCTCATGAGTCTAAAACACACGATTCCACAGGAGCAATCACTAGGAAAGTTTGACTTGGCAACTTGTTGAGTTTGATTGTATTAGTTGTGATCCCATAGAATGAAACAACAACCCAATAGGAGGTTTAACATGTTGTTTTACTAGAAATCCCAAGTGTCTAGACAATGATCCTATAGGAATCATAACAGGTAAATTTAGTGATAGGAGATTGTTGGTTTTGACTATAATTGTAGTTGTTGATATCTAAAATTACTTTCAGATAAATTTGGCCTATAGGAAGCTTAGTAAATGGGGGACTTTATGATTTTTCACTGAGAAACCTTCGGTATTTTAGAAGTTGACTCTTCATTCATGTATAGAGAGAAAGAGGGTAAGAAGTATGCCAATTTACTACTAAGGCAATACGCCAATCTTTTTGAACACTTCAAATCAAAATGTACAGGTTATTCCGAGAAAAAGAATATTAAGGCAACCTCTAGATTGGATATGAACTAGGAATAGTCACAGATCTACAAAACTATTTAAGCATGAGACATAAAACGAACAACATATATTGATAATTACAAAATAGAAAAAACCAAATATGCATACACTAAAGTAAGAAAATGGCACAAAAAACATTCATGAAATAATGAATCTTAAAGAGACCAAAGGGCTAGTTGCACGATTGATATATTTATGGATTCTAGTGCACATTATAATTTTGAGGCCTACAAAATAATTCTTTCAATAACTGTGAAAAGTCCCAAGAACAAAAAGTTCTTTCAAAATACAAAGCTCTACATATAAATAGGCTAAAGCACAGTATTGATTCTCCATAACAGAAAATGGTTAAAGAGACAGTGAGGTGTCTCGCTTTGTGAAGCCAAGAAGTTGCATCTCCGTTGTCAGCTGTGAAATACCAATAGCTAGCGCTTGATCCATTAACAAAATTGGATTCTTCATCATTTTGTTTAGCTACCATTCCATCTACAAAATCATTGCAATGACCTCATGGTAATTATGCCTAAATTGGAAATTGGAAACTATGCTAAACTACAAAAGAACCAAGCCTATGCAAGCAAGACACGTGGAGGCATTCACTTACATCAGGAAATACATGTGGCACTCAGGCGCGGATGCTGCTCTCAAAATAAAGTTGAACCTTCACAAAATCCCACGAGATAAACGCGTGGCACACGCGAGTGAGATTTACACTCAAAATAAAACTAAATCTCTTCAAACTCCCGCAAGATGAACACGTGTATCACTTCAGTAAAGCTCAATCCTATCAGAAAAAAGATAATGTAGATAGCGCTTGATAGATGTGTCCCTCAAGTGTAGACTTTAGCCATTGGCTATGGGGCACAATATTTGGGCATTGGCTATGGGGCAAAATATTTGCACTGCCCCATTTGCCAGTGGACATAGCATGTGCTCGTCCTTTCTGACAACCGTATATGTCAGAATTGATTGTAAAAGCTAAGTTTTGATGGAATGCATTTTTCATATTTTTTATATATAGACCTATGTTTTAAAATCACCCAATTCGTACAGTATCATGCTTTTATATATATTTTTATATTATATTAATTATTTATAAAATATATTTTTAGTCGATATATTTAAATAAGTTATATAAATTTTATAATATTAAAAGAACTATCTTAATAATTAATTTTAATTTAATATATATTATTTATATTATTTATTTTAAATAATATAAATTACTTATAATACATATTTTTATATTATATTAATTATTTATATTAGATATTTTTAGTTTATATATTTAAATAAATTATATAAATATTATAATAATAAAAATAATATCAAAAGAGTTATCTCAAAAATTAATTTTAACCATCTAAATTATTCATTAATAAGAAACAATTAATTGTTAGAATAGAAAAATATATTCAATTAAAGTATGAAGTATTTATACTATAAATTATTTATCTATATATGTTTTTATATTACATTAACTATTTATACTATATATTTTTACTTTACATACTAGTGGTGTGAAACTCTCATCATATTTTAATATTCTAACTCTAACAACTTGTATTCAGAGTAGAATGATCCATAAAAAATGTTCATCCCAAATTACTCCAAAAGTGAATTAATATATTAATTTTTAGGATATTAAAACCAACATCATAATCAACATATGCATAAATGTGTTAAACAAAGATGCTAACCTTAGATCAAATATCAAGTTTTAAACATAAATTTAAAAATTATTAGTTCTTGCCGTAGGCAAGTAAACTAATGCATTCGTGCAAATTTCACTATTTGCTTTACATTGGCCAATCACATGAGTTTATTTTTTAGTTTTATTTTTTTCCTATAGTTTTGATATATATATCTATTTATAT
>MU225445.1:2297055-2311495 GCA_018584345.1 Thuja plicata
CAAATGAACTTTAGTTTAATATTTTTATTTTACTTTTCTAAATAATGTTTTAATGTTAAAAACAAAATTTTAAGTCTTTAATTCAATATGTATTTTTTTTAATTTTTAACTATGTTCTATTTTCCGCTTTTTTATATATTATTTATATTTAAAATTAAAAAAATTATATAACGTGCATTTAATGCAGAATTTAATTCTTTAAGTCTTCAATAAAATATGTATTTTTATTTTTGTGTATATATTATTTATATTTAAAATTAAAAAAATTATATAAGGTGCATTTAATGCACAATTTATTTTCAAATTTTTTTATACTTGCCAAACTTCATCGACTTAGGCAGGAACTAGACGCTATGCGTCCTTGTTTTATAAAAAATGAACATTAAGAGATTAATAGAATGAGAAAACTTATTGGTATTTAGTCAATAAAATTTTGGCGTGAACCAAAATTTTAACCATCTAAATTATTCATTAATAAGAAACAATTAATTTTGGCGTGATGAGGGATGCGAACAAAAAAATCTGTCGATCCTCATTGTAAAATATCTGCACACTGGGATCCGTCGGCTTCTATTCATCCTTTTCTTTTCTTCTCTACACTCTTTGAGAAGTAGAAAGCTTGGCAGAAGTGGCTTACTTCTTCAAGTCCGCTGATGAATTATGTGGTGAATAGAACAACAGGTGAGAGGGTGTCTGGAATCTAGACAAGCAATTTTGATTGAAGTGGAAGGGAGATGGTAGCAAGGGAGAATAGAGGAATGCCTTGCGGAGTGAGAGTGCAAACTTTGATTGATGATGGTAGAGGAGTGGTGTCAAATGTTAATGCTCTAGTCAGTATAGTTGAATAAAATGGGTTTGTAGCAGAGGCAATGGAAGATATTGGAGCAATGGCCATAATGGTGGATGAAGAAACCATGGTCATGCGTATATATTTTCTTTGCAATACTAAGGGGAGAGAAACTTAGTTGAGTCGATGTGGAAGCTGGTGCAATGGTGACAAGATTTTCTATTTGTGCACTCTTAGGACCTCTGGATATGTTTTGTCTCTTCGGTGGTAGGGCCTATTGAGAATTGGAAGTATCATCAGCTCTCTTTCAACCAGCTAGTGTGTGAGGTCTTCTGATAACATCAGGGGCGGTTGAATTTATTATAGATGGAGGAGCTTGCGCTTGCTGAACTTGTTTGCTCCTAGTTTTTTGGGGTTTTGTCATGCTAATAGAGACCAACTCCACAATCTCCACCTCATCGGTTCCACCCTCACAGGGTGCATAAATGACATCGGATAAATCATCATCATCGTGGTACTTGTACCATATTTCTTCAAATTGTTGATCACTCGGACAATTCCCAATACCCATGCATGTTTGCATAACTTCCTCCATGTAGATCCAGAAATCTAGAAAGACAATGTTTTCTCCTCTAACCATACCTCTTCATCCATTTTCCTTAGAAGTGTGGCTATGATTTTCTTGGAGGGGTTTGGGGTAAAAAGGGGCTTATAAAAATTATGTCAAGGAGCGCGGCTTTCTTGAGGTATCTAGGAGAGATCAATGTATAGGCTCAGATCTTCTATTGCAGGGCTCATGTGGATACCCCAATATTCATGAGGTATATGATTAATAGATTATTTTCTCTTTGATACGAACTTATCAGGGTCAAAACTCCACTTATCATCAATTAACAGGAGGCCCATCTAGAGAAGCTTGGATGTTAGCACTCCTTTGGCAACTAACCTCCTCTCCACAGTGAAAGGTTACATTGTTTTCTTGGCAAGCATGATAGCAATATCATGTTTCCCTGCTCCTATGTGTTGCTCCACAACTACCAATTGCCTCAAATTTATAACACCAAGGTGCGACTTGATACAAAGGAAGGGTAGACATAAAGGATCTTCTGTGAAGCCATGGACTCTTATTAGGTATGAATATCTCCCTAAAAACCACTCGCAACAAGGGTTACATGTTTCATCAAGCCAATCTTCTCTGCATTAAAACACAAGATGAAGTCTAGTCCCAAAAGATCTTGAACTGTTGGGACTAGGAAGGTATGGGAGAAGGTATATAAATCATATGTGGCTGACAACATCAGAGTTGACATTGATACTGGTACTCTATCTCCTTTTTTGTTGTGATTTGCTAGGTTCAAGAAATGACTGAAAAAGTAGGCATTCTGATATAAAAACATAGGCATAAGGAAGGATGAATACCTGAATGTATATTGTTGTTATAAATTGGCAAGCTATGAGTGAATCTCATCAACCAAGATTTCAACAAAGTCATACAAGAAAAACTCCATTTTCTTGTGAAGCTTAAACATCATAACCATTTAGAAAGGGTGGACATTAAGATCATGGTCAAAACCATAAATGTAGGCCAGCATAGGATAGACATCTTATAGGTCCTTGTGCACCAAATTATTGATAGATAAAGGAAACACTGGTGGTTCCTTATTTGCTGAGTCCTTGCCCATTATTGAGCTGTAGAAAGCGTGAGCATCTCACCTACTGCCGCAGTTGGACTCTAAATTTTCTCTGTTGAATTTCTTTGCGACTGATGTGAGAAAAGTGATGCATAACGTTTCCCTAATATCTTCCACATTAATCATAACCTTCAACTAGGTACCCAAAATAATGCCAAGCTTCGCTTCAAAATGATGCACACACATATCAATGAATTATGGGCAATATGGGACCTTAGGAACCATATATTATGGAAGACCATAGTTCCATAGCTTGCATGAGGGAGATAATGTCTCCATCTTCTTTTTATTGGTTGGCATCCATGCACATGCAACTTCTCTGAGGGTTTTGGGATGTTCACACAAATCAAGGTCAAAGACATTCTCGTACATATCTATCAAAATTGATGGATTCTTAGTCATTCCTTTATCTTTTGATTTATTATTTTCATACATTGGTTTGGGAGGCATTATGTGAGAAGCAAAAGAAAAATCCCCCAAAATATCATCAAATTCTGCAACCCCTACTGGAGTGCTAGGTTCACTCATATTAGTAGCCATGGATAATTTTTTAATACTTCTTTGTGCTTTACGCTTTTTGGGTTTTTTGATATTTTGAGCGACAATCAAGCTTAATGCATGTAATGTTCAAGATCAATTTGTTCCAATAATACACATTAATCGCAAATCTTTGATACTTAACGAGACACTAAGGATCACTTCTTATTGTGATGTAAGGCAGTTAATGCTATTAACATTACTTGTGTGATTTAATTCCCATACTGCACAGATAACTGCCAGTTTTTTTACTAGAAAATCGTGCTTGCCCTTTTTCCCACCTTTGGCATAAATCAAATATTTCTAGGAACTTGTGCACCAATTTAGAGATACATGATTAAAAGTTTAGCAGAACAAGCATGAAACTATCACGCAAATTGGCTTAATATGGTTGGACATGTGGCCTACAATAGAGAGACGCGGAGAAGGTAGCATATTAACAAATGTCATCATCCAGAAAATCTAAAAATCTTCCCGATATTTTCCTTGGCCATTATGAAAGAGAACAGGGACCCTTTGAAAAGCTAAAACCTCGCTAAAGGAAACAATCCTTTAAAACTTATTGAACACACGACTTGAAAACAAACACACCATATCTACAGCATATACATGATTTATCTATGGAATCAATTATAATTCTTGAGATGGATCCCATTAACTAGGATCCAGAGAGGCTTGCCATCCATATTTTCAAGCTTGAAAGCATTGTATTCTTTGCAAACTATGATGCAAAAAGGGGCCCTCCCAGAGGCTATCAAATTTTGTGTACTAACTAGGCTTATCTCCATGTTCGTTGTATTTAAGCACCAAGTCTCTTTGTTTGAACACGGGATCAGAGATTTTTTTTCAAACCACTTTTTCACTATGCCTTGTCTGGTAATCATGACAACGAGCGCTTCTCACGCTTTTCTTTAAATTCAAGCAATTCTGCTAGTTTGACCACCGCGGGGGAATTATCGTCAAGTTCAATGGACTTAAGAAATTGTAGCACCAGAAGCTCCACAGAAATAGGTAATACATCATCTTTCCCATATACTAGCTCATAAGGTGACACTTTTAAAAAATTGCTTTGGCGTGATGTGATCAACCCAGAGAGCATTCTACAGATGTTTGTGCCACTGCCGCATGCATTTTTCCCCTATCCTTTTGATTAGATGAATTAGATTCTTGTTGGTAGACTCCATGAGGTCATTCCCCTAGGGGTCATAGTTAGAAGAATTTTTAAGATAGATACCATTATGGAGGGAAAACTCAGAAAGCTAAGAACCCATGAATGCTTTGGCATTATCAAAGATGATAGACTACGACAGACCATAATAAGCGAAGTTATCTCCTCCAAGAAATTTAAGATCTCACACTCCGTCACATTATTCAAAGGGGTTTCCTCTATCCATCCAATGAAGTAATCAATGGAAGTGAGTATCCATTTCTGCCCAGCGCTGGATACCAGATTTATGATTCCAATGAAGTCAAGACCCCATTGTGCAAAAGGCTCATCTACCGTAATTGGATGCAGAGGCATAGCCGAGTTCTTCTGTTTACCAGTATTAAACTGACATTCATGACATCTATGAACCAGAGCATGAGTATAATTGAAAAGGGATGGCCAATAATACCCCGTGCAGCTTATCTTCATGGTGGTAGTTTGACCTAAAAAATGTCCTTCGGCTCTGGCACTATGAAACTCATTCAAGAGTCTATCTTCATCTTGCTTCCGTACACAACGGAGAAGAACACCATCAAAATTTATTTTAAATAATATATCATCAACCAAATGGAAGCTGAAATTTTGTAGTCTGTAGTATCTTCTCTTGTTAGCGGGAAGGTGTTAAGGGTATCTCCTGCTCTACATAAACTCTTTCCTTTATGTTTCCCACCATGTCTTGGCTGGAACTTATTGTACGATGACTACTTCGTCTACTTCCACACTTGAGGTTCCTGCTTCTTGAGCAATGTGCTCACACAATCCTTACCTTGGATTAATATGGTAGGTTGAACATCAATATCATATTCCATAATTTTAGTAATCTAGTTATCCCTTTTTCAATAATCTCACCCTCCATAATGTATTCACGGACACTGGGGTGAGCAACAAAGACAATTGTCTTGTTGGAAGCAATGAAATGCCTAAATTTTTTCAAACCCTTCACTATTTCAAGCACTTGATTCTCCACAACATTATATTTAATTTCATAATCTTTTTGAGTGCTGGAGTAGAAAGTTATAGGATTCTCACTTGTACCTTCTTTATCTTTTTGCGCTAACACCATAGAGATGGTTAAATTGCTTGCGTAGACATACATGATAAAATCCCTTGATAAATTATGATTTACCAAAATCGGGGCAGATGCAATAACCTCTTTTATTTTCCCCAAAGCTTCTCTTACTTCTAGAGTCCATTTGAACTGGAGATCCTTCTTGAGCATCAACGTTATAGGTCTCACTAGTCCTACAAAATTAGTGATGAATTTACTAAAAAAATTAATCTTTCCTAGGAAGACTGCACACCTTTCTTGTTCACAAGCAATGACAATTCTAAGATTGATTTGACTCGGCCAGATCAATAGCCATGCCATCTTTAGACACCACGTGTCTGATCAGCTTCCCTGGTGGAACTCCATATATGCAGTTCTTAGGATTTAAAGAAATGTCAAACTCCTAGTATTTTTGGAAAACAAGCTCTAGATGATTTAAAGTGCTTCATGGAAGACTTTGAAAAAATGGTGAGATCATCTAAATAAATTATGATGATCTTGTTGATTAGGTTCTTAAGTGTAATATTCATTGTACGAGGAAAGTAACACCAACAATGGATAGGCAAAAAGGAATCTTGGCGTATGCGAACATTCCCCACTTAGTGGTAAATGTAGTCTTGTCCTGGTCTTCTTCCTTCACTAACACACAATTTTAACCTGAGAATCCATCCAGGATAGAAAACATCTCCAATTCGGCGACCGACTACAATATCACTTCCGTGGATGGCAAGCGGTAATGGTCCTTTAAGGATTCTCTATTCAGATCATGGAAATTGACACATAGGCAGATGTCTCCATTATTCATGCGGACGACGACAAGATTGGACACCCAAGTACTATGATTTATGGGGTAAATGATGTGGGAATCAACAAGGTTTGTCAGTTCTTGATCCATTAGAGATTAAATCTTGGGATTCATGGACCTTTGTTTCTCCTGAACTGGATTTTCCCCTTCCATCAACTCAATAGTGTGTTGGATGACCGACAAGTCATAGCCTTTGAGGTTGTCATATGACAAGTTAATCATGTTGGTTCTTTTTTATGTTGTGATTACTAAACAACAACATTTTCACTTTGCAATAGATCATTAAGAGTAACCAACTCCAAGTAGTTCACAATAGAGTAAAAATGACCAATTTACAAGGATGCAGATCCATCCTTCTACGCTTTAGGTTCTACAAAACCAAGGGGGGGACACCCTTTAATGCCTTCAATATTATGTTTGGCATCAATCAACAAAGATCTCACAAAGGCTCAACACGACCGGGAGATACTAGGTAACTGGCTAATCACCCATTGAACATCGACCTTGAAGTGGAGCATGAGACTAGTACAACACCACAAACCACATAAAACCTTTAGATATTAAGAGTTTATGTTTAAAATGCAGAACATAGCCAAGACTAATTTGTCATGTATCAACAAGGAATATATTGATTTTTGATCAGTGCCTTGTCCATTGGGCAATACTTCTAGTTCAGGAGCAGCATACAAAAACAAACTACTGTCAAAGACTCAAATCCATGAATACAAATGATATCAGACCATACACTACTTATAACAAATCCTTATGCAGAACATATGAACTTATGTCATATTCATAACTTCATTTAATCTGATCCTAGATCAGAACTAAGGAATAATAACACACACACAGATGAATCCATGCTATGAATCAGAAAATTCATAATCCAAATGAACAACATGGAGGAGAGACTTGAATCTAAGAAAAACTGTATTAAGTATGATGAATATTGCTTATGTACCAATCTGATCTACAACATTTACCATTTCAACAATATGCAAAAGATCTGAAAACATCTATTCAATCTGATGGCAAAACTAATAAAATCCAAAAAATACATCCTATTGGAACCATGAAATAACTGGAAACTCCTGGAGCCAGTACTCTGCAACTCTCTATGGAGACCAGGATTTAAAACCCTGTAACAATGGAATAAATCTGCATAAGTAGGAAGAGAAAACCATCATATTGCTCCTCCCTTCAACACCTATCCTTTTCCCAAATATCTGCAACTAAACTCTTCTTCCTAATCCAAAATCTGATTCATTTTGAATATATCCTTTGCAAGGCCTTTGAGAATCATGCCCAACACCTTCCTTGAAAGCCTCTTTATTCTAATTTTATACCCTTTGAAAATAAACATTTCAAATGTCTTCTCATCAAATTTTGAAGGTAATCATATTGCCAATGTTCTTTCTGCCGAGTTAATTCTCTTTCATTTTAATATTCCTTTTTTAATACTGAATTGCCTTATCTTTGATTTATTCATCTTTTCACATTAATCCTTTAGCCGTCGAGATCCGCACCCATGTGACAGGCCTCTCCAATGCGCTGCCATGTCACCTCCACCTCATCACCTTACTATCAGTTGACTATATGCATCACCACGTGTCGACACGACTTAATCGCTTATGCTTATCTTCCATGCATCTTCCTCTCTAAGCCTTTAAGTGAACCATTGATCTTGTTTGCCAAAACCATGGGTCCACCACCACCTTAATGACACTAGCCAAGGGTCCCGCGAAGGATCCTCTTGGCTTTACTTCAAACAAAATATAATGCATTTTGTTGTTTAAACATAAAAAATCTCCACTCCCCCACCAATGTGGGACAATTTCAATTTTAAAGTTTTAATACCATTCACCTCCTCCGCACCAAAACTCGCCTTCTGCTCCGGTTAAGTTGCAACATTTATTGTTTGCATTGAAGCTTTGTTAATTTTCAATATTTTTAGCTTTACCCCCATGCGCTGGTTCCTTCCATTCTTTCCTGCGCAACAATTGTTAAGTTTTAATGTTTTTAGCTTTACCCCCATGCTCTTGCTCCTTCCATTCTTTCCTACGCAGGCTATGGAACAATTACACTTGCCAATTGTAATTAAAATGTAGCCTCCTCCTTGCCATATTGTGTAGATTTTAAAAATTTACACCTGCCTATTTTCATTTGCATTGAAATTTTTATTGGCTCTCCTCCCTGTTGCGCTAGTTGTCATGGCCCCAAATGTGCCTCCTCTGCTCCATACGCTATGCTTGGGAGTTTTAAATCTACACAATCTTAATTTCTACTCTCCCTACACAGCATGTCTTCTATTTCATTGAAGCATTTTAGGAAAAATAATTTACATGCCCCTTACCTTGCATTACACTCCTATGCAGACACTTGGGATGTTTTTGCATTGTAAAGTTTTGAAATCCCTCCTTATGCTGCATGTGGGATCTCCGGCGTTGCTACTGCACATTCCTCCATTGAGCGTGGGCTCCCTTTTGTTATTTGCATTAAGTTTGAAATTTTTAATATCTTTTGAATTTTCCTCCAAGCACTGGGTTTTACCTTTGGTATTGTATTGCGCAGGGTCTTTACCAGCTTACAATTTTTAAAAAAAACTTTCTTCTCTAATATGCAGCGCAGTGTATTTATCAATTGTCTTCGTAGTCTATGGAATTTGGCATGGCTGTGACACTTGGCATTACACTTACCAGTTACATTTGCTAAAATTTTTTATGAAGGTCTTTTTGATGTTTGAAATGCAACCTACTCTTCTACATAAATCCACCCCAGCTTCTTGTCCTCTTCACCAAAACAATGTGCAAGTATTTTGCCTATGCATTTTATTTAAAATTTAAAAACATAACTCCACTTTGTGCATATCCTTTGCCTATGCACACACGTTGTCTAGCAATTCACGTGCCTTCTAACTTTGAACTGAACTGATAGCCACATTCTGTCTTCAAGTTAACAACTAGACTCCTTTCAACATCATCAAAAAATGTCTTTCCTGACAAGAGTCATTTGGTTAAATGTTGTTTGTAATACTTTTTCAAAAACATCTTTTTCATGAAGGTAGCGAAACAACATCATAAAATTATCAAGAACTACTTCTACATCCTCTTCACTTACTCCTTTTGCATTGCCACATGCATGTCAACAAAGTAATGGACATTTTGAAATGTGACTATTGATGGCTGGAAAATTAAAGAATATGGCATCTGCCCAGTGAAATTATTGTTTGAAATATCAAGCCTCCAAGGTTGATCCAACAATGAGATAGATGAAGGTAGAGCGCCATAAAAATTATTGTATGAGAGAAACAACAATTTCATGCTCCTCCACCTGGTCAAGTTTGGCATGGTGCCATTTAGAGAATTCCCCTTTAGGATTAAGACTCTCAAACTGGTCTAGGTCGGCCAATGGACCTATTGGACCCGCAAGATGAGCGTTCTCCAGTACAAGATGAATTACCTTCAATAAAAAAATGTGTTCTTGAGCTCCAATTTGAACACCATCACTTTTAAACTAATTTTCATCTTCAAATAACTCAAAAAAGGCCTTCAGTGAAACCAAACCATAAAGCATCGAATTGGCGATCATAACCATCCAGCTTTTATACCTCTGCAAATTTGATCATATAAACAACAACTGGCCTTTGGAAATGGCATTAAAAATTGATCATACAATCTCCTAGAAACATGCCATCAGGAAGATGTACTTACTTCCAACATGTGAACATAAGTGCAAAGAGGATTTGAGAAACACCTTCAGCTTTGAGACATACTTATTTTGAAATTTGACCACTTCGTTGTTGTTATACAACTGAACGTTGAAAATTGGATAATTTGTCTTTGGATTTGCCCTTGAAAAGTTACCAGATTATATCTTGAGGCTCGATCCTTGATCATGGTAGTACATTGACATACATAGAGTATAAGGAGTCAACTCACTTATCAAAATATTCAACTGGCACCATAATATCAGCTTGCAAAGTCAGCCCTCTGGAAGACTTTTACTGATGTATTGAGTGAAAACTGAATAAATCTCATTTAGATCTAACTTCCTAAACCAATCAGATGAATGCCTCATGATCTGAAACCATGGGACTTGATTCTTTTTTATATAAGGAATACAAGGCTTCAATTATCTTGTTCTGATGGTCAACCAATTATTCAACACTAATCCTCAAAGTCAGCCCTTTAAAACTTTCTCAACTAAAACACAGTGAAACTGCATAAATCTGATTTGGAATCAACTGAGAAAACTATCCAAATGGATTGGCACAAGTCTTAAAATTTTCATGATAGCACATTTTCATGACTACAATATAGGGGAACATTAAATTTTCCATTCCATTCCACCGGGTGCAAGTTGTGAAACCTCAAAGTAAGCAACTTCATAATCCTGCACTTTCACATTCTGAGAATCAGAATAAATTGTAAACCAAATGGCTTGGGAAAGCCTGCCATATGAACTCACAAGAATATGTAAATGGACATGGAAACTCTCTCTCATGCCAACAACATCTCATAATAATCCTTATGCCATGAAACTTAATTAGGCCAAAGATTCAAGCATGCAAAGTAGGTCATTTTCTATAATCATGCAATGTGCAGAATGCAGATTTGAGGTTAACACCTTTAAACAACCGTCTTCAAAACTCATCAAATATGATATCTGAAAGATGTGACTCATTTTATTTATTCTATGATAGGTTTTTCACATGCTCCCCAATCAGTATCTTATATAAATCATTAGGTCATATTTCACTTGCACTCCAATTAGGCATCTTCAAAGATTTTTTTTAAGGGTACTCACCTTGCCTTAGATAAAATTTGAAATTGGTCACTCCAAATTTTTGCCAAATTTGAGAGTACCAACAAATAACCCCCTTGTATTTTTTGTAGAGCTCTATTATCCGCTCTTAGTCGGGATGAGGAAAATTATTCTTAACTTTTATCCCTTTTCCTTCTCCAACCTCCAGGTCACTATAGTCACATTTATTCGTCGTGAACTTCATTCTTTTAGTGCTAGCATCATCACAATCAAAGATATTCTCTAGAGTGATGAGCCCTCTAGGAATCTTATTTCCTCTTAGCCGGATGACTTGAGCCTCATAAGCTTTAGAAATTTTTGGCTATAAATTGTCTGCAAATTCCCTAGAATGTTGTATGAATGCCCCAATATTCTTATCAATTTAAAACACTTGCAAGTTTTCTTCATTATTAGGCACAACAGGCCTAACAATTACGTGGAATGCATGCTTGTTCTCCAGCAAATCCAAAATAGGATTGAAGCGGGAGCCAACAGTGGCTAGGTTATCTGCAACAATATTCAACTTTCTAGGAATGACCTGAATGTTGAAAGCGTCAAAGATTTCTATCAGATCCCACACTCTATGGTGATAGGAACACATGCGTGCATGTTTAGTAGCTACCATATTCCACACTTGGTGAACCACCAACTCAGAATCTCTGAGCACTCTTAGTTTCTTAATTCTCATTTGTTCTACAAGACTAAAACCATGCATACTCTACTTCATTATTAGAGCATGGAAATTGAAAGTAGAAGGATCTCAGAGTCTTCTCACCAGTAGGGGAAGTCAAACAAACACCTCCATCAAAAAATTTCTTACATTTTCCTCCATAAAAATTTAACATCTTGAGAGTGGAGCTTTTGTTCCTCCTGTCCTCTTCTTCAGTAGCATCATCTTTAGTCACCCGATGAATAACTTGATCTTCCTCATAGATTACATAGGTACCAAGACTAGTGGAGTGGTAATCTGAAATTGGCTAGAGTTAGTATAATCATTCAAGAGGATTGTCTCTTTTTCTTGTCACAACTCACGTATCTTCTCATCCTCTAGAAGTTCTTCAAGTTACACCTCCTAGGACTCAAAGTTGGTCAAGGCTTCAAATACTACATGATAAATGTAAAAATGCTTAGAGATGATCTTAAGCTTAACTTTGTGCTTATTTCTCAGGATAAGGTGTGACCAGTCTAAAGAAAAATATCCACCTATTCTAGCAGTGAAGTCTCAGGAGATACTGAGCCCAAAATCAATGAGAATATCTATAATGACTACCTCTTGTAGCACAATTACACCTGGGTAGGCATTTAAGGTAAGTGGAAGCTTTTTTCACTAGTAAATTTTACCCTATTTTTCGACGAGGATTAGTCAAATTTTTGAGACCCATTGGTCAAACCGACGACAAAAACTGTCGTTGAACTTTTTGCATCACTTATTCGACAGGCAAAGCACTCGTCGACATATCGACCTGATTAGTGGTTGAATTATCGACCGAATCTTCGTCTAAAAAATCACTTGAAGCTGGAAGAATTTCAGATCAAACCTTTTATCTGAGTGACCAACGTTCACCAAAATTGCGACCACAGTTGGTCAGAATCGACGTCGAACACATAGAAGTCTCGTCGAAACATCAAACACAGTGTTTCTCTTTTGCGACCAAAGTTAGTCAAAATTGACGTCAAACACATAACATTCTCGTCGAGCCTACTGATATTACAACGTCGAAAAAGAGACCAATACTAATTTTTGGTTAAATATATATATATATATATATATTATAGAATGATCCAAATAAAAAAAATACACAGCGTAAATATAAAAATGGTACACACAAGCTCAATGTTTTGATCTCATAAAGGTAGAATGATAAAATCCCCAAATATGAAAGCTCCTATGGTGCCACGCGTGCTTCCCTACGTATGCAGTAAATCAATGAAAACCCCCTCAGTAATCATACATCTTCCATGTGTCTCTTAGCATTAATTAAATAATGAAGGTATGTTAGTTTGAGCTTCACTTGGTTTCGAGAATACTTTAATATTCTCTACTTAACAAGGCCAACCACGTGAAGGTGGAAGCTCATCTGGCCCCTCCTAGGACACTCTTATGACCCTTTACAACACTTTAAGATCTCTAAGATGTATTCTTAGGGATCGTAAAGGGTCATAAAGGGTCATAAGGGATCCTGGGACACAACATCTGAGAAACATAAATGTAGGCATCATGGTCAAAATTGTTTAGAGACACAACATAATTCAGTGGTATACCCACACGATGCAACGCAACCACTACTCCTCCAGTTCTAAGTTGGCACTGAACGATCCAAAAACCATAGATAAGGAAAAAATTTAGATAGTGGAGGAGGGCCATAACAATCGAAAGAATATACCTCCACTCTCTAAATTTATTCCTTATCTATGGTTTTTGGATCGTGCAGTGCCAACTTCAAATTGGAGGAGTACTGGTTGTGTTGCATCGTCTGGGTATACCATTGAATTATGTTGTGTCTCCAAACAATTGTGACCATGATATCTACATTTATGTTTCTCAACTATTGTGATATCTAAATTTATGTTTCTCAGTTGTTGTGATATCTATATTTATGTTTCCCAGCTATCGTGTTTATGTGCATGTTCTTTATGTGTTTGGCTTCTCTCCCTCCTCCAAAATAAGATTTTCCCACTTTGAATTGAGAACACATGTGAAACTACATAGAATATATAGTGTTAGAAGGCATACAACAAAACTTGACCTTCCTTGCAGGTTCTAGATCATACAGGAGCATACTGGATTCAACCCTGGGTCAACACTTCAATGACATCAGGCAGTGATGTAAAATTTACTATATGTAGTCGTTGTAGCAGCATCGGGCGCCAACTTCAGCACAATATGATCACTAGACATGGTTGTATGTCTTCTACTTTAAAGTTGCGCTGTCTAGTGATCATATTGTGCTGAAGTTGGCACCTGATGCTGCTGCAACGACTAGTGATCATATTGTGCCGAAGTTGGCGCCTGATGCTGCTGCAACGACTACAGACAGTAAATTTTGCATCACTGCCTGATGTTGTTGAAGTGTTGACCCGGGGTTGAATCCAATATGCTCCTATATGATCCAGAACCTGCAAGGAAGGTCAAGATCGGGTTAGATCCAAAGTGTCTAAGCAATGCATGGCACCCTATTACTGATCCTCATCTATAATTACGCATGTGCATAGTCAAGCCATACACTTTTCCTTTCCTCTCTATTTCCTACACCTGTATATACGGCTACACAACTAGATGCATGATATAAAATTCATAGTTTATTACATACAAGATCGTAAGATAAGCTACATCAATAACTTAGCTAAATCAATCATAAGGTATTTAAAAGTAGTATCGTAAAGAGATGCAAAATATGTAAAATATTGGTAAGGGGTGGCAAGATCAAAGAAGAACTCAAAAGTACAAGACCTAAGGGCCAGACCTAATGCCTCAGGGGCTCATCATAGATGGCCTTGCCTACGTAACTCGCAGAGACATCATAGTTCAGGTTTAACTTTAACTTTAACAATAAATAATTAG
>MU225445.1:2329608-2362945 GCA_018584345.1 Thuja plicata
TCAGTCGGTCTTTGCAATCTTTTATCACATGTCCAACTTTATGACAATGTAAACATGCCATACCTGGATTGGTCCATCCTCTTGACCTTCTGGTCCATTTTCTCATACAATTGGCAGCAATATGACCGTACCTTCCACATGTTGTGCAATTTACCCATGTGTTATAGTCCCAAACATATGAGTTACCCTCTCTAGTTGGTTTGTAGCTTTTATCAGTTTCTTTCTGAGTCCATGTCTTGTTGTTCTTTTTCCAGCATTCCTCGTGTGTATGCCCATTCATCTTGCATGTAGGACAATATTTGTCCATGTAGGTTTTTCTCTTTGGATTTATCACTTTGGATCTACACTCATGTGCCTTGTGTCCTTTCTTTTGACTTTTATAAAAATTACCAATAAAAGTAGATTGTGCTTGAGAAATACCTTTCATTTTTCTTCTGCAGATGTTTGAGGTGTGGCTTGGTTTTCCACAGTGATTGCATGACAGGTTCTTGGATCTTGGGGTTGTGAAAGCATTCCTCTTATCAGATTGATTTGAAGATTCTCCATTCTCATTGTACCCTAATCCTGTGTAGTTGTTGACTCTTCTTTGTCCATCAAGAAAGTCATCCATCTATTTATTACTATCCTCAGCCTTTTTGATCAGTTCATTGTGTTGATTCTAAATTCTGATTTCATACTTTAATTTTTCATTTTCTTCCCTTAGTTCACCAATGGTATGTATTCTTTCTATGAGTTCTGTATTTAATCGGTTAGCTTCTTGACTCATAAGAATAATCTGGTTGGTGACCTCGTGGTGATGCTTAATGAGTCTTTGGATCTTTGATTCTTTATCTTGTAGCTTCTCTATAATTTTTATCATGTCATCAATGGTCAGTGTTCTTTCATTTTCATCTTTTCTTGCATCATTCATAACATCAATCATTTTTACCATTTGAGTCTCTTGACCAATTTGCAGCATCTTGATTTGATCTGTCAGATGTAGATTGATCTCTTGCATATTTGTAATTTCTTCAACTGATGCATCTGAAGCTTTTCTCAATGATGATTCTGTTGCTGCAAAGTACTCTTGTATTTCCATTTCTTTGTAGTCTTTCTCATTCAGCCTGGTTGCCATAATCTATCTTTCATCAAGAAGTTTTCTTAGCTTTATCTTCACCTCCTTATATTGCTCAAAGTTTATTTGCATCTGTAACTTCTCATTCTCAATAATCGTATCCAGTCTGAACTTATCCATTGCTCTGATCTTTTCTCTCAAGTCTTTAAGCTTTTCACGAGAGAGACTTAGCTCTGATACCAATTGTTGGAATTGTATTGAGATGATGTACTGAGAGGGGAGGGGTGAATCAGTACCTCTAAAACTTTTCTTGGTTAGCCCATTAACCCTTAGTCATCAGTTTGTAATTTAACTTATCTATCTATTAATATTTCTTTATGCATATGAAATCATATCATACATTCCTTTTGATATGTAACAATAATAGAAACATGCATGAAATTAGATAACACATGACACAAGATATGATATCGCAGAAAACTCTTGTTAAGGAAGTAAAAACTACGGTGGGGATTGTTACCCACAAAATTCACTATTTGCAGATAAGAAGAGCCCGTTAAGGCTTACAATTTTGGTCACTTCTGATGACCTACCCTGTTAGGAGTATTACAGTAGAGACCTGTTAAGATCTACTTCATTTGAAGCTTTCAACAAAACTGTTAAGTGTGCACTCTGTTAAGAGATTTACAAAGGACGGTTAAGTCCACCTTCTACAAAAGGGTTTTAGATGTGATGCACTTGTTAGAATGCAACTACATAGGTCTTTGATCTGATGGAATATGCAATCTTCAATTGCTTGATAAAAGATCCTCTAAAGCTCCAAAAATACTATTAATCATCCTTCCATGATTGAGTATTATCTTTATCTGCTCGTCGGTAGCCTCTGTGTGTTCTTGATAACTGATGTATTCTATTTCTGATCTTTGCATGAATTCTGCCTTCTGCTCCTTAGATTCTCTTTGTGGCTATCAATTATATAGAATTCATGTACTCACAATTGAGTATGAACATCTATTTATACTAGCTTAGGTTCAATTCTTGATTCATACATTCACAAGTTAACTCTAGATTCAAGATATACAACTTGATCTTGATCTGTAGTTAGATATGCTCTAGATCCGTTAGGATGCTTTAAAGCATTTACATAAAGCTTGCATGACCATCTAATATGATTTAAAACAAAATAAAACTCTATAAATAGAATTACATTGCTTTAATCATCGTGTAAAACTCAGATCCATAATTTGCGGGTTCTTGATCTGTTTGTCGGTTCTGATGGTTGATTTTCTTGATCGTCGGTGTTCCTTCTTGATTTGGTCATCAGGTATGCCTTTTCTGTTTGTGTCGGCTTAGTTTTGAAAACTATGTCATCGGTAATGTTGTGTTCGTCGGTGATGCTTGTGGTCGCCAGTGATGCTTGTCACATTTATACTTAGCATTTTTCTCAAAATTCTTTGTCCTGTCGGGTATGCTTGGATTTCACCGGTACTGCTTGTGGTTCATTAGTGATGCTTGTGGTCTGCCAGTAATGCTTGTTGTCTATGTTTTTTCTCTGAGTATACTAATGGAAAAATAATGTCATCAAATATAATCCACCCTCCAAAAGCCAAATATGCATACACTGAAGTAAGAAAAGGGTACATAAAACATTCATGAAAAAATGAATCTTAAAGAGACCAAAGGGCTAGTTGCATGATTGATATATTTATGGATTCTAATGCACATTACAAATTTGAGGCCTGCAAAATATTTCTTTCACTAAATATTAAAAGTCCCAAGAACAAAAAGTCTTTTCAAAATACAGATCTCTCCATATAAATAGGTTGAAGCACGATATTGATTCTCTATAATAGAAAGTGGTTTCAGAGACAACTAGGTGTCTCACTCCATGAAGCCAAGAAGTTGCATCTTCATCACTGAATTTGAAAGATTAACAACTAACACTTGATCCATTAACAAAATTGAATTCTTCATCATTTTGTTCACCTACTATTCCCTCTGCAATCATCGCAATGGCCTCATGGTAGTTATGCTTGAACCGAAAATTAGAAACTGTGTTGAACTGTAAAAGAACAAATCTCCTAGAAGCAAGATGCGTGGAGGCATTCAGTTACATCAAGAAACAAACGTGGAGCTCAGGCACAGAAGCTACTCTCAAAAGAAAGTCAAACCTTCCCAAAACCCTGCGATATGAACACCTGACACAAAGGCGTGAGATTTCCTCTCAAAATAAACTAGAATCTCTTTAAACTCCTAGGAGATGAACACATGTATCACTTATGTAAAGCTCGGGGCCATCAGAAAAAAGGTAATGCAACTAACTCTTGATAGACACGTGGTTCTCAAGCGTAGACTTTAGCCAAAAGGAAAAGAGAGTTTTACCAAAATGTACGTCGTAATGACAAGTGGCATAGACACACCACTATGAGGATTTTTCCAAAAGGAGAGTAAAAAATTTTCTCAAAAACACGTCACATTGAAAAGTGGTAGACAGACGTATCTCTTAAACAAAAATTCCACAAAAAGGAAAAATGAAGCAATAGAAAAAAATTCTAACTCCATGGCATGGTGAATTTTTAATTCACAGTAGTGATTCTACAGAATGTAACAACTATCTCGCAAGAGGGTAGACTGAGTGATTTACTAGCAGTTTGGTAGGTGTAAACAACGAACCTGCAAGAAAGATAACAGGTTGGATTAGACTCTTGCAGATTTTTTGTTTAACTTTGGTGATGACAATCCCATAGGAAATAACAACAATCTCACAACAGTTTTAATAGACTTTGTTACTCGCAATATCACAAGAGTTAACAATGATCCCACAGGTATCGATTTGAATGAATTTTGAGGATGGCTTGAAATGATTTTTGGATAATGTGTTTGGTTGACATTTTAATTTTGTTTAGAATTGCTTGTTTTTGTACAAAAGATATGTGAGTAGACAAACACAACAAGCACAAAGTGTTTATTTTTTAACCAAGCACATTTATAACTTAGGTTGGCCAAGATACTACTTGTTGAATCTCCATTTGGATATCTCCAGATACTTAGAAAA
This sequence comes from Thuja plicata, assembly GCA_018584345.1. NCBI lineage: Eukaryota > Viridiplantae > Streptophyta > Pinopsida > Cupressales > Cupressaceae > Thuja > Thuja plicata. The sequence continues at coordinate 2,333,718 of MU225445.1, forward strand.
AGTGGAAAAGTTGAGATCAAGTGTCATTGGCCCTCCCTTGCATGACATAGGAATCACTTGATCTCATACTCCAAATAAATTTACTATATTTATGTCTCAGCTATGAAAATTATAATGAGGGGTGACTTCGAAGGTCTGACCTTCTACACCAATAGGTATGAGATTTTGGTTGCTAACACCATGTTCATAGTAAGGGCATCTGGTTCGGGGGAAAAATGATAAACTCAATTAAGAGGTCTTCTAGACTTTAGAAGAAGGATTTTAAGCATTAAAAAGATACTTAGGGAGTCTACCATATGCCACTTTCTGTTGATTATGATTTTCATGACAACCACATTTTTATATAGTCAATCAGATGAGCTTGGATTTAGCTCATTACCGTTTGGTTCAATCCCTTGGTTGTGAGTACCTCTTTTCCCACCTAAGGTAGAACCTCTAAGGAAAGATAAACTTGGATGTTAATAACGCTTTTCTTTTGCACCCAATACCATGAAATAAAGGGGAGAGGATAATGTGCATTATAGGTGGGTCTACTCTACACATGTGTAAGGACACCAAAAACACAATACATGATGTTATTTTTAAGACTAAATAAAAGTTCCTAATTTAAAAAAACACATGAATGTGGTAAAAGATTATTTTAAATCCAAAAGAAGCTTCCTAATTAGTTGTGTTTGTAAAAAGATAACCCCCTACAAATAAATGTTAATATGGGACCTTGGACAATAGAAAGATATGCACACGTTAGTGAGATTGCCAAAATGGTAGAGAAATTGGAGGGTTGGCCATAAAAAACATTTAGAAAAAACTTAAACAAAATCAGTAATCAACAATCTTGCAAGAACACAGAGCATTCCTGCAGGTGTTCAAATTTTACCTTCAATCCCGTCGATATTTTTGCCAATCCCACATAACCTTTAAAACATAAAAAAAAACATTAAACAAGAATTTCCATGGTTTTTTAGGGCATTCGTATGGGAGTTGGTGATTTATTTAAAAAAAAAAAAAAGATAAAATGAAAAAATCACAGATTACTAATAAGTACAAACCAAAAAAATTTGGTAGAGTTCTCGTAGGTTTTGGAGACATTCTTGTGGGACCTACAAAATGAAAAAAATAGAAAAAGGAAGTTCAATGGGATCACATTATCACGGTCAAGTCTACAAACCCACATAAAATTAAAGCATCCTGTAAAACTTTTAAATGATACCTACATAGAAAATGAAATTTGTTGGTTGTGTGTGTCTTTAATCCCATGCTTCCTGGTGTGACATGTTAGAACATAACAATAAAAAAACCATAAACACAAAAAACATTAGATTGACTCATGAAGAGAGTCCCACCAAGCACCCTAGAATGTGTGCAAGGAAAAGTGTGTGTTAACAAAAGTAATGATATAATAAATTAAAACATTCAAACCAAACTAACCCAAAAAACACCAAGATTAGACATAAGGAGACGTGAATAGCCAAAAGGAATGCAAACCCTGATACAAACAAAGTAGTCTCCTTGTTGTAGAGATTTGTCCAAACTTTTTTAGTTGATATGTGTGCTTAATAGTTGTGCTCAAGCTTCAAGTTGGATTCAATTTGGCATTATGAGAATATGATTGCAATGATTTTGGAATTAAAACAACACAATAAATTTGCATAAAATATGGATGATGAAATGAGGAATGAGCCTTCAATTTATAGGATTAGAGAGGGATGATTGAATGGTTGAGATTGAAAGATAAAAGAGAGTTGAGATACATTTTGGGAAAATCGCATGGATTGTGCTTTCTAAAATCTATAGCATTGTGACAAGTGTCATAATTGGAGGAGTTGAGAAGACTTTGGGAGTGGAGTAAATTTTCCATAAAGGAATTTCTTGTCTCACACTCCAGAGGTTGAGATTGGGGAAAGTGACTATTTTGGGGAGCGTGAAGGGATTTTGGAGAAGTCGCAAGAAGGAATAAAATATTCATTGGAGGGGAAAAACATGTAAGAAGCCCATATGGGATCTTACATGTGCATTTAAGGTTGACAAGATGAAAGCTGACTTTGGTGGCTAATCTTTTCGGTTGTGAATGTGCAAATGATTAAGGAGGGGATTAGGCTTAGATTAGGCTTAAATAGTGGGCAAGTGGGATAGGTTAGGTTGGAAGCATGGGTTAGGTAGTTGGAGTGAGGTTAGGTGAGGGTTAAAGTTAGGAGCGATGTGCTCAAATAGATTAAATAGGATTTATTTAATCATAAGTGGGAGAATTAGGATAGAATGAATTAATGTAAATAGAAAAATATATTTATTTGAATTAATAGAAGAAGGGGGATTAATTAATTAAATGACTATGGGTTACCCATTAAATCAATGAGATTCTAGCTAATTAATTAAATTAATTTGGCTAGAACAATAACGTTAGTTAATTAAATAATACATAATTATTTAATTAAAAAAGTGAGTAAGAAGACTAAATATGATTAGAATCATTTATCAAATTTAGATGTTTACAGCCTGCTCACTCACCTTTTGTTTGAGTAATCTAAAACTTCTTTCATCCTTTTGTATCCATACAAACCTTTGTTTATATCCCTTCATTATTTCATGTATAGTAGCAACTACATTACTAAAATGTCTAATAAAATTATTGAATAACTAGCAAGCCCATGGAAACTTTTTACCTTTGAAGTATTTCTTGGTGTAGGCAAATTAATAATGGCTTGAAATTTTTTTGTCCACCTTCAATCCATCCTTGGACTCTATAAATCCCAAATAATTGGGCTTGGTCTGTAAAAATCATAGATTTCTTTAAATTAATCTACAACTTCTCATGCAACCTTGTGTTAGAACATAATTTTTCAATTTAGATTATATTCCTTTAAACTTGTTTTATTATAATTAAATTATGTATTTTCCTTACTATTTTTCATATGTTACAACACATTTTATCAGAAGAATAGTTACTACTGGTTTTCCATGTGTAAGATTGAGTCAGTACCCGATGTCAAGCAAAAGGATACTTCAAGTAATTCAAAATTTTGTCAAACGAATAAAATATTTTATCTGAATGAAATATATACAGAGTGTTTATTGTCGAAGTAAGGAGTTGTAAAATAAAAATGTGAAGCCCTAAATTTTGAATAATATGAATTATTGAGTAAGCGAGATCAAGAGGTGACAAGGGAGAACTTATTCGATGAGTGAATTCATGGAGAGGATTGACTTGTGGGAGCCAATGATAAATATCAAATAAAATTCTAGTCGAGTAAGTGGGCAGTTTGAGTAACAATGGCTGGGGTTGTTCGAAGTTTGGTGGGCCAATTTTATTTTATTCATCGGAAAAAAGGATGTGTTGAATAACTCAGCTGAGAGAAAAATGATGCATAAGATGTTCGGAGGAAGATTGCGTGTGGGCCCAAATACAATATTGAACAAAGTATAATTTTGAGTAAGTAAACTGCGAGAAAAATCAGCGGTCTTCATAATCCTGTGATCAAAGTTGCACAATACTTATTTCAGGTGGGATCATGAGATCTTTCCACATGTCCTAGGTTGGTGATGGATGATTTTTTTGAAGAGATCTGGGGTCGCTTCATATGAGCCATCAAATAAAATACTAAGTCGATTAACTTATCCGAGAACAAAATGATGCATAAGATAATCGAAGGAAAATCCATCAGCATAACTATTACCATCAGTATATCCTTTCAGCTGATTGGTCGATCCTCGATGAAGTTATCAATATTATCTATGCCGAACAAGATTTGATGATAGAAGAAGAATGTTGGACAAAGAAGAGCAGAAGTATGATCTCTAAAATTATGACGCGTGGAACCTGTGGGAAATCAAGGACTTTCCATGTGGCTGATGATTCACTAAGAAAGATGCAGATTATTTTCTCATGGCAGGTAAGTTTTTATTTTCTTAAATTAATATCTGATTAGCTTATTTTTAATTTGTACAGGATCAGTTTAGTGGCAAAGTCTGTGGATGGAGACAAAACATATCATTATGATGGAAAGCGCAATCAGAGACATCATCCACAATTTAGATACATATGCCCCTACAAAATAATTAAAGAATACCAAGGGATGTGGCGAGCTGTTGGGGTTTATTAATTATGCCAAAATGATTCAAATTATTGTCTTAGTTTGATTAGTTTTTAGTTAAGATGTAACAAATATTTATGAAAGGGCATGCCTTTTCACCCAAACTGAATCCTCTTCTATATATAGGGGATCATTTTGATGTCTAAAAAAAAGGAAAAAAATATATACCAGTTTTCTATGCAATACATTTTGGTTTGTTCACTGGAAGCACACGACTGAAGATGAATAATAACACAATTTGTATTCAATTGGATTTCATCATGCTTATTTCAATATAATTCCAATTGTTATTTCATTTCTTTTGGTATTTATCTTTCACTTAATTTGATCAATTCTTTGTGATAATCTACTTCATTTCAATGTTTCAATGTGTTATCTTATGACATAATAATTTGAATTAGTTTCAATTTGACCATCAGTTTAAAAATTGGTTGTCAAGGCTTCACTCTATCTTATTGGTCTTTTGTAAATAATTTAAAATTCATAAGACTAACTATAATAATATATTTAATTTATTATGCATATAGATGCCTTTGGGGTGATGATCTTATTTCAGAAGTAAGTTATTAAAATTGTCTCATAGGGTTATACATAGGGTCATTTTAATTGAACTGATAATATTCTAAGGGAGATAAAGGCAATGGTCTTATCCTGGTCTAAGGTGGTTTAATCAAGTATCTCTAGGGAAATCCTAATCAATAATAATATTTATTTTCCATTTATACAACTAAGAAATCATTTACACAAAATATTTTATCATAACCAATCAGTTCAAATATTTCACAAGTTATTTAATTGTTGTATGAATCACAATTAGATCTGCCTAGAGAGTAATTTCCATCTTGAGAGATTGACAAGATTAAATACACTATACAACATCCTCCAACCAATAGATTGGGTTTGAGGTAGAGGATTAATTGCCTTGGTTTAGCGAAGCCTAAAGTGTAGGGGAACTTGATCAAGTGATGATTTCCATTCATTGGTCAAAAATGATTGAGAAGTATTTAAGAGAAGTGGCAAATCTTTTGGATTTTCAATCTGCGGTTTTGGGAACCAACATATTGGCGACTTTGTTGGGTAGTGTGTTAAGAAATTTTCCATAATATTTGGTGATATAGTTTAATTCTCCACTGGAGATCATAACTCAGAATAGTAAACAATCTCTTTCCTTTGAAAGAAGTGGTGACTCTACATTAGTAGTAAATGATAGCGTATCTTGCTAAGGAATAAGAAACAAACCTAAAAATCTTCCTCTAAAATTCATGTGAGGTATAATATCATTAAATAAGAAGAATAATTATCATACTGAACTAAATCCGATAATAAATTTAAAGAGATATAAAAATCAAGACTCAAAAATGTCATTTGTAGGATTTAAAAAATTTCCTGACAGGGAGAGAGGAGCTTTTAATGAAGAAGGCCTTATGTCAAAAAATCATACTCTTGGAAACAATGATGATAATAAAAATCCCTTTTTCTATCTAAATGTGGACAATCATAATCCCCTACAAGGAATATATCAGGAAGTGGATGATTATGAGGAGCCAGATGAGGATGAAGAGGATCAACAATGGGATGCCATGTTTTGTAAGATGGTTAGTATGGGATCAAATGATGAGAAGATAGCTATAATTCTTAGAAGACAACCAAATTACATCTTGGAAAATTTAGGAATACCAAGAGATGCACTTTCTTCACCAAAATATAGAACAACTAGAGATGGAAGAGTGGAAAATAAGAGGGTGAGGGAGGAGATAGCTCGAGAGGAGAGAAAATCTAAGGATGATAAAGCTTCCAAATACAATCCTCATCATAGAAAAAGTGGGGAGAAATTTCTCAATGTGGGTTATACTAACCCATTGTTTGAACAAAATACTGGAGAAAGGAATAGAGGTAATAACAATGGAAATGAGAGACCTAACTATTGGAAAAAACCAAACTATGGAGGATCTAATAATCATTGTAATCCAAGACAAAAAAAAAAACTATGGTAATGGTGGCCAAAACCACAGAGGTCAGAACATAGTAAATGCAAACCATGAAAATCATGGGCCAAGAATAAACAATCATGGTAGACATAATCCTGGATTAAGAGAACCTATGGTAATTGACAGATATAGACAATTGGATTTTAGTGGGATAGTAGGTTATCGTGATCCTATTCAAAATTATTTGAGGATAGCTAATCCAAAATTCACTGGTAATGAAATAAAACTTGTTGAACAACATGTGATCAATCTGAAAAATACAATTGAGGAGTTTAAAATTCATTATGAGGATTTTTTCATGAAACTATTTGTACAGTCATTAACTAAAGATGTTGGAGAATGGTATAGAGGACTTCCAGATAGATCAATTTCAAGGTGGCAAGATTTTGCAACTCAGTTCATTGGTGAATTTGGTGATCATATTGATACTTATTTTACTTCTCATGAATTAACTAGTATCAAGAAAAAAAATAATGAATCTATACTAGAATTTAATAAAAGATTCAACAATGTCTTAAATAGAATTCCCATAGATATCAAGCATGTTTATTCTTTTCTAATTTATTTTTATTTGAGTGCATTTGATAGAAAAACTCATTATGAGATCTGATCACATAGACTAGAAACCTTGTAACTAGCTTTTAAGACTGCCACCACTATTGAAAATGACAGAAAAGTTTATGGGAGAGTAAACAAGAGGGATGATACTAAGTTGTTCAATCCTAAAGCCCCTAAAAAGATGATCTCAAATAAATTATGGAAATTCTCAAGTATTTGAAAGGAAAACATACTAGGAATGATAGGCCACAATTCTACAAAAAATGACAGGCCTAGATGGTAGGATATGCCTTATAATACAAATTGGAAAGATGGTAATCCTGAAATAAAAAATTATACTAAGGAGACCCATGATCCATTGTGAAGGATCAATCACTTGGTGGAAATCAATCCTTGGTGTGATGCATGTAGATTACCACATTCTCCTTAGAATTGTATCATCACCCAGAGTTTGCAGGAGGAAGAAGATCAGAGTGATTACCAATAACCCTTGGTGAATGCAGTATTAATTGAACCCTTGTTGGTAAGAGATTATTATAATTCTTCTAATGAATAATATTTACATGAGATGACTTAAACAAAGTATATTAGTGTGATGAACAATAGGAAGAAGCTCCAGTGTTAAGGAGATTAACAGATGAAGAAAAGAAAGCTTATACCATTGCAGGAGTTGAGGAAGAAAGGAGTAATTACCAGTTGAGTAATAGAATAGTGAATGCAGATCAAGGAAAACATGTTGGAATGTTTTCTAAAGTATCCTAAAAAAATAAGGAAAGAAACCTCAAGAAGAAAAAATGACAACACTGCAAAGCAAGACCAATAGGTAGATATTAATCAAGCCCCAAAACTGACAAAGCCAGAGGAAAATCAAATGGTTTGCAAGTCTACTCCCAATGATAGTTATTTTATGTCTAACGCTTTGTCTTAGGTCAAAATTTATGTTCCTTTTCTTGAAATTATGAAAATTCCAGAGTATAAGAGTGAAACTTTAAAAATATTGTCTAATTTAGGTAATGTTTCTAAAGAAGAGTCTAATCAAGAAAAAATAATGAAGGAACCTCCAATTGTTTATTTAGGAACCTTTGCTACTAAGAATGGATTGCAAGTAGATCCTTTTTATCTTACATTGTTGATTAAAAACAAGTTAGTTAAGAATTGTATGATAGATTCTGGAGCAGTAGTTAATATCATGTCATCATAAGTTATGAAAGACCTTGGGGGATGAAATTTAATACCACTTATGGAAGATGTTATGCTATGGATAATAGTTATGTGCCTGTGGTTGGAATAATGAAAAATGTAGAATTTAAATTTCTATCTTTTCCTAAGGTATCCTATAAAATTGATATTATTGGGGTAGAATTACCTACTAATTATGGAATGCTTCTATCTAGGCAATAGTATAATCTAGTAGGTGGTCATATTCAATTGGATCTATCTTATGCTACTATTTCAGTGGATGGTAGGGAAGTGATAATTTATATGGAGCCTAGATCATCATATGTCATTGAAGATATCGAGCCAGAGCAGGTGAATTATTTTTTCCATACCGACATGGACAATTTCAAAGTAAGTATTACTATAAATGGAATGCAAAAAATTGAACAAATGGAAATTCACATTGTTATGCCCTGCATACCCATCCCTATATTTTGTAGGCAAAATGTTGGTCCCCCTTTTCACTTTTTATTTTTCCTTGGTTTATTTTGTTTCCTTTTTTTCCCCTTCGGGCTTTGCTTCCGCGAGGGTCGTTCTCTTTTTCTTTTTGTCTTCTTTCCTCTGGGACCCGGTCCCGGAGTGTGTTTGTCCCTTTGGATTTGGCTGGATCCTAGAAACTGAGATTCTCTGCCATAATGTCTTCTTTACTGGAGGATATGGTTATATGGAATCCCTAGGCCTGAAGTCCAGAGGTTTTCCTTTTTCGGAGTTTACGGAAGGAAAGTGGGATGTTTTACCCTAGGGGTATAAATAGAATTTGCTAGTAACTTTCACATTTACCATAATCAAAACAATCAGAGAAATTAGAGCGATTCAAAGGTGATTAAGGTGATTCAACAATGTTAAGTGCATTTTGATCTCTGAGATTAACAAGTGAATTAGCAGTTGTTCACGGTGGTGTGTTAACAAACGTTTGAGGCTTCCTAGTTTGCAGAGTGCCTCCCGTGCTCTTCCTCCCATTTTTTTTGTGTTCAGGTAGGCCTTTCTGGTTCTTTTTCTTCATGCTTTCTAGTTTGCTTATATTTTTTTTTGGTTGGTTTTCATTTTTGTTCTGTCGTGTTTCCATTTCTGGTTTTGGCTTTTTTTATCGCCTCTCATTTTGGGATGGCTCTACCAGAGGGTCGTCCGCCCTCTGTGAAGTTCTAAGTTAGTAAATATATATGTATATCCTTGTACATTCTGTAATTGCATGTAAATAGTTGTGTAGGTTGTTTTCGGTCAGCCTGTGAGTTGTGCTTTGGCCCTCGCCATGCTTTGGCCCTCTATAAATTTGTATGTTTCATGTATATCCTTCCTGGTTTTGTGTCGAGCTCACCACGCCCTCTCATATTTAGCCAAATTGTTGAGCTCATCAAAGAGGTATTTTCCATGGTTCAAACTTGACACCTCGCCTATTTGAGCCATGGTGGTTTTCTCTCTCCTCTTTCATTTTCATCTTAATGGCCGGTTTAAGTCCCCATGCGTGAGCATTTAAAATCGGCCCAAGTGGCAGTCACTTTATTGCATGTTAAAACAACTATCGTTGTTATTGCCATTACTTCCATTACTGCATGACCATGTGACACCCCATGTCAGCCTAGCATGGCTAATTCTCGGTCATATCAATAATGGTAATCATTTTTGAACTCTGGGTCCCAGGTTCCCCTGGGTCCTTTGTTTCATTCATCGCATGAGCTAGAATCCCCGGAACCCCCAGGCATTGATCAAGTCCCCACGTCATTTGTGCTTAATATATTATATTTTTGGGGTTTTGATGCAAACTAACATCTTTTTAGGAACACATGTGAAACGGTGCTAAAAGTCCCTAGATCCGAGATTGCTTTATGTTTTTATATACATATTGACGGTTGTCTGGTCTTTGCAGGTTGCCAAAATTTACTCACCAAACATGTCTGAGGCATTTGCACGACCTTCACCACCTGCGAGTCTGGAAATCCCCACTACTTTGACCAGGGAGGTCACCAGGACAAAGGCTGAGAAGGTCTAGGATCAAAGGTTGATTCCAAGTTGCAGTTGATCACTGACACAAATGTCGGCGTATGGGCCGAAATGGAGGGCTTAGTGAAAATGATGTTTATTCAACGCAAGGTCAGAGACCTGATGGCACTTCATTTGGCAGCCTGTGGAATCCTTAAAGAAGCATGCTTCCCCTGCTTAGTGTAGGCTCTAGAGCTGGTTCTTACACTCGCATAACACTACAAGCTGGTCGTCTGCGCTGTTATGCTTGCCTCTCATGTTCCTTTGGGCTATCCAATGCCCATGGTTTCTCTAGATGCCACAAAATTCTCTTCAGGGATGGGGATTCCCTAATTTGCAAATGCTATAGTCCTCACCCAAGCCAAGGCACTTGGTGAATTTGAAAAGCTCTCGAGAATAGCCTGACAATATCTCAACCCTAATTGGCTCAAGACCCCTAGGAAAGACTATAAGAAGATGAAGCTGGAGATCCCCTAGATAGAATTGAAAGAAATCATATAGACAGGGATCATTGCATTATGCAGGGTCTTTGGAGAGCCCCATTCCTAGGAATTCTTGGCATGGATGTACTACTACTTGCTTGGCATCACCTCCGGCGGGAAGGCTTTCGACTGGGCAGCAATCATCTCCAATCACATGGATGCTCAACTTGTCAAGGTCACCCGATCCCCCAAATTTTACATGAATTCTTACATCTTATGGGCACTAGCACAACAACGCCCCGTGACCAAGGGATTACTTATAGAAGGTGTGCTTAGAACTGGAAAAGGTCAGAATGTTGCATGGGATTATGTCCCATAGATACAATGGGAGGCCAGCTTCCCCAACTTCTGCAGAGTAAATGACGCTTTCATTTACTATCATCTTCTCACACCCACTCAAGATGTCGAGTACCGGCTCTGAAAGGAGGCAATGAACCTGGTTAGCACTTATGACTATTATTATATTCAATTTTAGCAACACTCATACATTCAAGTGACCGGATTCTCTAGGAAACCCTACCTATTACCCAAACATTGTGGGGATAGGATAATTATTTTAGAGTACTACAGACAAATTCTGGAGTTGCATGCCCTCTTCACATTAAAGAAGGTTACTAAAATCCCATTCCCAATCACTTGTGGGAACTATTCCTGTAGCCTTACAGTGGCAAAAGAGGCCGATAGTGAACTTAACTCTTTAGGACTGGCAGAACTCTATTTGGAGTGGAAGAATTTTGATCCACTGGGAAATATAGTAACGACACTTCCCCAAGCAACCCCTCCACATGAGCTTTTCTTAGAAGATTTTTGGGAAGATTTCCAAGATGACTTTGAGGTCCAAAACTGGCATTTCATCTAGATGACTCAAGGAATGATGAAGAAGCTCAAGCTTTGAAAGTTCCCTAATGAATTTTTGGACACTGGGTCTACAGTAGACCCGCAATATAAGGCCTAGGGAGTAGATATGATGGCTCTCCCCCCGGTGGACTGGGACACCCCAGAAGGCCTAACGATCGAGGACATCACCCATAATATAATTGAATGCAATCATGTGTATTTTTAGAAGTTGTGCCCGAAGAGTACAAGAAGAGTTTGCCCATTTTTGAAAGGATCTACATCTAGGGCCAAAACCTCCGCACAAGGTGAGGACAAAGGAAAAGGAAAAATGGGAGTCATGGCCCAGGTTTTAGAAAATGTTACAGTTCTCACTGTAAATTAAGTTCAACTTAATCTGGCAGCATCCTAATAGATGAGAGAGGTGTTAACCACCCAGCTTGGTCTCCTGATAGTCCAGGCAGAACCTTCCCTCCCTGCTGGTTCCCCTTCCCTTGTGGAACTCATGATCCGAGCAGCAGGGACATGAGTGGGGGAAGAATGTGCGGCCATGTTAGATGTTGGGCCGTCGTTGATAACAAGAAGAAAGAAGAAAGGAAGAAGTGTTCCTTAGCCTAAGATAAAGGCAGAGCTTGGGATGCCCAACATCCCTGAAATATAGATTGTCTCCTCAGACTCCCCGGAGCTAGACAATCAGCCAGACAACTCCCTGGAGATCTCCCCTCCGCATGATGACTTTAACAACATATTTAGGACAGACAAGCTGGTAAATTTACAGGGGATATCAGAAGAGAAGTGGAAGAGATTACCGCCCAGGAGGAAACAATAATCCCCACTAAAGGGGAAGTACCAGAGAAAGAAGCTGCCATTGCACAAGAAGTCTGGGCAGCAGAAGAGGAAAAGGAACAAGAATAGGTGAACATCCTAGATGTTCAGGAAAACCTGGTCATTGAGACTAAAGTAGAAAAAGGACAAGTACAATAACCGAACCTATGGGAACAACCATAACCTCATCCACCATGCTCTAGACACCCTTACCAACTTGGGTCAGGGTAACATTCGGCGAGGTGGTCTCATCGGCCCAACAACTAAACATTGGCCAGACACCTCCACGGCCCCTAGAAGACAAGCCAATAGAGGAAGACATACTAGTGAATAATGTTGGAGAAGAAGAAGAACAACAGTAGAAAGAAGGGGAGAACCCCAAAGATATGAATGCGGATTCCATAGATGTTGCTAAGGACACCAAGGTAGGGAATACTGATGCCACGCAAGTGGTTGGTGCAGGTGGTCTGGGGAAAGTAGGAGAGGAGTCCAAAGGGACTCCAAATACTAGGGATGAACATCAAAACCCCAGAGGGGATGCCCTTGATCAAAATTTGGCAGCAAGGCCACCCCTGCCACTACAATGGTTAGTGGACTCAAGAAAGAGGAAATACCCAGCGGAAAAAAAGGCCCATCTCTTCTTGGCAGAGATGATGGCGCAGACACAAAGTGCCCCCAAGGAAAAGAAGGCTCAGACATTCCACACCATCCAGCCTGGGCCGGGAAGAGATACAATTGTGATAGTTGCAACACCTCCCCTAGAAGAAAATGCGGTGATAGCGAGAGCCAAAGATTATGCAATCACAAAGGTGTGTCTAGGGAGGAGAGACAAGAAAGGTGAGTTAAACCTACTGAGAGAAGCAACCAAGGCAGTAGAGGCCCAGTATGATAAACAGACCCAAAAGTTGTAGGAGGAAAGAGAAAAGAACAAAAATATCCTTGGACTTCGAGCATAACTTACACAACCATTAGCCGAGATTCATCCAGAAGCTTCCACATTTGGACCACCACTTTCGTAGGGTGACATAGATGTGCTAAGAAGTATGAAAAAGAAAGTGCAGGCGGCTGATGACTGGGTGGCTGAACACGTAGGAAATGTCTATCATTTCCTAGTAGCTACACTCTTGGACCTGTATGCAATTGACAACATTCTACACCGAGCCAAAAATACCATTTCCATCTAGGAAGGAGAGACTGAGCAGTACAAGACCTGGATGAGTGAGTTGGGAGAACTAATGAGTCTTGGAGAAGAAATTGTCACCAAGGCCAGAATTTTGGGAGAGGAGTCCTTCGACTTTGTCCGGACCCAGCACTCCAAACTTGATCTCACATTGGAGATAAGCAAGCAACTAGTAGGGGCCCTATGGGATAAAATTTTGGAGGTATAATATTCTTTAAATATGTACAATTCATTCATTACAAGGGTTTCAAGAGTCGATCCCTTTAGTACTGAAACATGTACTTCGAAGGGAGTATGTCGTAGGAAAATTTGATCAACTGATGGAGGCTCGATATCAGTCCTAAGAGGGAATGGATGGAGCAAAGATGTCATGTATATCTCGCATGGTGCTCTAGGCCCATGATGTCACGAAGATGGCCATAGAATTCAAATTAAATACTCTAGATCTGGGCAAACAGGTGGAGATGGCTAGGTACCACCGGGCCAGCCTCAAGGATATTGATGAAGATGGGGTTGCCCAGCTCCTGGAAACATTCAAAAATAGCAAGGGGCAATAAAGTTCTCCCAATTTTGGAGATTTTCACCAGCATTTATTATTCTTTGAGCTTAAGCTCCTAGATCCTGGAAACCTAGATCCAACAGTTTTGTATTCTTTCGGTGACCCATGTCTAGGTTCCTCAAAGCCGACCGGTCACTATCCCGCAGTTAATAACGAGGTTAGAAAGTAGGTGATCCTGATAAAGTGCGTCAGATGGAAGGATGGTTCTAACAGATGGTCTTCCCAAGGCGCCGCTCCAACATTAACTACCTGGCACATTGAAGATAGTGAGCCGCATATTGCATTGATGAGGCATGTAGCCTCGAATTCCTGCAAGATTGGATTTCTACTACTCTTTCTTCAGGGCTCTTCTCGAGGCCGATTCTTCTATCCTTTCTTCTTGTCTTCTTCTGTCGATCTATCAGACCTCTGCTCTTTTTGAGGTGATTGTAAGTGGTGTAGGTAGTACCGTCCACCGGATATTGTATTTTATTGTTGGAGTGTAAAGTTAGATTAGGTTAAATTTAGGGAAATCATGTCTATAAATAAGAGGTCTAACCTCATTTCAAGCATCGGTAAAATTGATGACTTTGCAGTCCATATTGTTAGCACTTAGCATTCCATTTCTCGTAGTTGTAGAGCTTAATGCTCGGTAGTTCATAATAGTTCTCAGTAGTTAGACGCTCTCTTGGAGCTATTGATGTACACACCAGTGATGGTGGAAAATTGTTAATGAAGAAGGAAGGATTCTAACAATGATTTTGTTGGTGTCTTGATCTCTGAGTTAACACATTTTTGTGCTGTATGTTTCTGATGTCCTTTGCTCTAATGTTTAAGTATATTAACGACCTATTTTCCCTTGCTATTGAACATGTATGAATCACTGGTTCTGTATATGTTTAGTATTTAGTATAGTTCATTGGAGCACGATTGACATTTTAAATGTATTTGCATAGCTATAAGTAGAATGAATACACTCTAACCCTGACATATATTTTGAAGTTTTTTTGATAATCCAAATGCTTGTAGGAAAACCTGACCTAAAAAAATTGTCAGAGAAGATGATCCAAGAAAAACCAACTATCCCCCCAAGAAAAACAATCACACACCCAACTTAGCTCCCGCACTATCGAGACCCAATACTCAGGTGCTTGAAGGCCCAGAGAATTTATTCTCCATAATCCCTTTACAGGTGAAGTTGGCCGGTACCCCAATACCTGGTGACAACTTACATATGTTGATGAGACTAGTCACAAAGTTCCATCAACAGAAACTGGCGCTAGAAGGAGGGCATGAGCTCGTCCCCTTCTGAGGATTTAGACTTTACACCACCCGAGGGATCCCCAAGCCATAGTTTTAGGAATCATACTTTTAGTGGGATTGGATCATTTTCACCTGCACGATTTGAAAGAGGCCTTAGATCAGCCCCCAATCCTGGAAGGTTTATTGAACTCAAGCCTCCTACTTGAAAGAAGCAGACCCCGCAGACCAAGCAGCCAACCAACCTTGTCTGGGTATCATCCATATCTTAGAATACCCAAGTTTCCTAGACAATAATAGGGTCCAACACTCAATCCAGCCAAAATCTAACACCCTTGATGGCTACTTAGTTTGGTAACACCGGTTCCCCAATTGGGTAGTTTCCTGGTGCTACCAATTATCTTCCTCCGCATCTGGAGAATATTTGTCCCTGATATGAGCATTTAGGCTCACAAAATACAGAAGAGAATTTGGAGGCATACAAAGATGCCATGAACCGGCACTGGATCCAACATTGAGATGTTGTGACCTAGATGTTTCCTATATCCTTGGGATAGAATGAGTTAAACTGGTACCTTAACTTGTTCACCAACTCCATCAATAGTTGGCAGGATATGGAAGACACTTTCTTTGTAGCCTTCCATGTACACATGGACCTAGCATGGTCCCACAGCCAGTTTATCTCCATGAGGAAGGAACCGAATGAACCCCTCGCAACATTTAACCATCGGTTCCAACAAGCCTTGAAGCAGTGCACAGGCCCCTTCATCCCATTCGCAGACGTGACCATCTAGACTTACCTAAATGCTATGGATCCTTTCATTGCCACTCTCCTATGGAGAACCACCATCCCTAATGACCGAGATACTCTAGCAAAGGTTTACAACCTAGCCTTGGAGTTGTCTCATGGTTGGAACAAAGCCCCCAACAGGATTGGGTAGAGCACGCCTTTGAACATGATCCCTGGTGGAACTTCTTACGCCGGGGGATACAACCCCAATTAGGAAATGGGTGCCCCAGCAATGGCCATGGGCCCACCACCATCGATAGACCAACATACCTGGTACATATACCCATCGCAAACACAAACAATACCAGGTCTAGAATTCATTCCCTAGAATCAGTCGCAGCAAATGCAACAACCACTGACACAACCCTTAGGAGTACCTTTCTTCCAGTCGCTAGCAGCTGGAGGATTATCATCCTGAACTCTAGGAGCTACTGTCGCTTTCCCTAGGAACCAACCACAACAACCATCACATTGTGACCCGAATACCCAGCTGTCCACTAAGGTTGAATCCCTCTAGTGACTAGTGTCCTCCCTGACTGTGGACATGGAACAGCTAAAGGTGAGGCCTTCCGCGCCTCACAACCCCAATTCCCAAAGAGGGAATATCTTCTCTGGACATTGAAATACCAATTTTGGAGGAAGAAACTACAAAAATGGGCCTCGGTCCAATCAACAACGATGGAACAACAATGCAAACATAGTAGATCCTCCTCCAAACCAAAATACCATTTAGGGCGGTGCTGGATCCAGTCATTCTACACTATTTTTAGAATTCCACCCCCTGACCAACTGGTGTAGATTGAATGACACCAACTCTCACTCCAAGGTGAACTATGCCACACTTGAGAAGGTCATCATGATCTCCCAGTTGGACAGACAAAAACCTATTGATCCTACTCCTCCGCAAACATCAGCGCAAGAGCCTACTCACAGTGCCTTCGCCCGTGAGACCGTCTTCTTTGGGATAGACAAGGAAGATGAAGAAGAGCCCAAATTGCAGGGGTTCTTTGATGAATCTACCCCAGCCTTTGAGGCCAATGCCTTCACCAACCCACAGACTCCCTACAACACTCAAAGTCAGGCTGGTAAGGGCCAATCCATATGCCAAAACCTCCCAAAGATACCCCTCCCTAGGACAATATAACTGATCGCTCCTTCCCACTGAAAGGGCCTGGCTCTAACCAAGCTAAGGACCCAGTTGAGGGAAGCCAACAATACCTGGGGGGAGGTTTGACATCACAAAGGCATTGGAAAGAACTACCACCTCCATGACCTTGATGGAGGTTTTGTTGAACTATCTCGAGCAGAGGAAGTCTCTTCTGAAGCTCTTGGGAAACCCAAAAGCTCTCAGTTTCCCACCAAAGACTATCACTTTTGACGATGCCAATGCGGCTGTCTTCTAGGGAAACACCGAGGATCCTCCCTTTTTACTAGGTTTGAACATACAAGGGAAGAACCTACATAATTGCTTGGTAGATTCTGTGCTTTGGGCAATGTCATGCCCTTATCTATAAGCTAGAAGCTCAGACTCTTTCCCACTCCATCCAAAGGCGTAGTAGTCCAGCTAGACAAAATTGTTGTAAAAATGGTAGGTGAGTTGAAGAACATCTGGATTCAGCTCATCCAAGACCCCCGGATATCAAGAATAATAGACATCCAAGTGGTGGACATCCCTGAGACTTATGGGTTGTTGTTAAGTCAAAATTGGTCTAACACCCTTAACGGGTTTTTCTCTACGGACTTCTCCCACTTGTGGCTCCTTTGGGAGGGGCAATCTAACCAAATCTGGGTAGAAAGTGAACCCAGGATGAAGTAGGCCCTCACCTAAGTCAGGAGGGTGAATGAATTCCTTTTCTCTGAGACTTCCCCTGGGGTGTACCGACCCCTGAAGATCCTCACATTTGATTTCACCCCCGAGGAGGATCCCATATTTTCTCAAAGAACTCAAGACCTGAACAAAAAATTAAGGGGTGAGGTTAACTCACAAGGTATCACAACAACTCCTGCTATACTCTTTTCCGAACACTTGGTGCCAGGTGCATTATCAAAAAAATTCTGAACTAGAGTGTGAGCCTTGCCTCACTGTTGCTACCCATCATATTCACGCCGTTCGGGAGAAAGAACCCAAGGTAGATTCACCTAGACCCAGTAATCATTCTGACAGTACTCCTATGGTGTTGCTTGTCCAGGAATCCTAGCCAAAGACCTCTCCGGAGGTAAACCTCACCCACATGCCATCAAAGCTGGAGGAAACTCCTCCTAACTTTCCCAAAATCAATCCAAATGCCACTTCGCCTTCCCAGCCCCAGAAAACAAATGATGACTTGTGGACCGTAAAGTTTGATGGGTCCCGGTCTAAACAAGGCAGCAGGGCCGAAGTGGAATTGATCAACCCGTAGGGGAAATCCTTCCTCGCATCTTATAGGCTATATTTTAACTGCACAAATAACATCACAGAGTACGAGGCCTTGGTCCTTTTACTTTTATTCACATTAAGAAAGGGAATCACCTGCCTTCGGGTGATGGGTGATTCAGAGTTGATCGTTAAGCAGGTCCAGAGCCAATATACTTGTCACGACAAAAGGCTGGCCACATACCACAACCAGGCATGGAGCCTCATTAAGGATTTTTATTCCTTTGGCATTGAACTCATTCCCCGAAAATGCAACTACATTCTGGACGTCCTTGCCGTATCTGCCAGCACCCTTGAGCCAATGGTTGGCTCCTAGCTTTGGAAGTTCTCTATTGAGATAGTCCGCACCCCATCCATCCCAGACAATATCACCCACTTCTAGGTCTTTGAGGATGATCAACATATTCTGGCCTTCATGGCCAATGTTGACATCTTTGAAGATCAGATAGTGGAAGAAAGAGATCATGACGATACCGGGCAGGATGAAGAAGATGATGGGATCATAGACTTACCAACCAAAACCATCCCTAAGGGGATGGTAGCACTAGAACGTATCTTTGATTCGGACCCTTGGGGCTGGGAGAATATATCATCCTCCTCTAACGGAGGAAAATTTGAAAAGACTAACATCGGACAGGCCGGTGAAGAAAAATTTGTGCATATTGGAACCTCATGCTCCCCAGAGGACAAGGAGAAGATTGTCGCAGTTCTCTGAGAATATAGTGATGTAATTACATGGGGGTATGAGGATCTAAAGACCTATGACACATCCATCATGACCCATACCATCCCATTGAAACTAGATGCTAAGCCCTTTCAGCAAAAGCAATGACCGGTAAACCCACTGATCAAACCTCTAATTCATCAAGGGGTTCAAAAACTGCTGTCAGCCTGGATTATCTTTCCTATCCGGCATACAACTTGGGTTTCCAATCTCGTTCTTGTGTGAAAGAAAAATGATGAAATTTGCCTTTGCATGGATTTTCACAATTTGAATAAGGCATCTAAGAAGGATAATCACCCTCTCCCCTCGTTGGATGAGGTATTGCAAATTGTGAATGAATCCCAAATGATGTCCTTCCTAGATGGGTACTCCGGGTATAACCAGTTCATCGTTAAGTACGAAGATAGAGACAAAATGAAATTCACCGCCAAGTGGGGAAAATTTGCATACCAAAGAATGCCCTTTGGCCTTATCAATGCGGGGGTGAAATTCCAAAAGGCTATGGACATTCTGTTCGAAAGCCTAGTTAATAGATGTATAATCATCTACATGGATGATTTGATCATCATTTTCTGGGACAGGTGTGATCACTCTGCCCACCTCACCCAAATTTGTGAGAGATATCGCCGGTATGGAATCTCCCTCAACCCTAAGAAATGTATATTTGAGGTCTTTAAAGGGAAGTTTCTCAGGCATATTGTCTCCAAGAAGGGTATATCCATTGACCCTGAGAGAGTTGAAGCATTGCTGAATCTATAGATGCCCGGTAGCAAGAACGAAATGAGATCTTTCTTCAAAAAGATAAAATTTGTCTGGCAGTTCATTATAGGATTCACTGAGATAGTAAAGCCACTCAATGACATGATGAAGAAAGACATGAAGATTGAGTGGAGTCCGAAAGCAAGGTGGGCATTCACCCAGATTAAGCAAACGACTGTGAAGGCACAGTCCTAGCAAGTCTGGACTATTCCCTCCCATTCCACATATACTCCTTTTCTTTGCCGCATTCTGTTGTGACACTCTTGACCTAGAAGGTTGAATGGGAAGAACAACCAATAGCTTTCATGAGCTCCCCTTTCAAGAATGCCAAATTTTGGTATTCTTCTTTGGAAAAATAGGCTTTTTCTCTTGTCCGTGTTATGAAGAAATTCTGGCACTACATTCTCCAGAGAAAAGTGCACACTATCATCCCAGACTAGGCTGTTAAGTCTCTGCTCCTACAGAGTGAATTGGGTGAACAATGGGGAAAATGGATGGCCATCCTCCAAGAGTATGATTTGGAAATGCAACCCATGAACATAGTCCAAGGCCAGGGACTATGTAGAGAAATGGCGGAGGGAACTCCAGACATTGAATTTCAAACTTACACAGTGGATTTCGTCACCCAAGATCCATGGTATACCAATTTGGTGTACTTACTAGTCAAAAAAAGATGCCTGGAGGGGCTTCTCCCAAACAAATGTTGTGCCCTATGGCTGAAAAGTGCACATTTCATGATCAAAGAAGGAACTCTTTTCCACAGAAACTATGAGGGAGTGTACCTCTGGTGCATAGATAGGGACCAAACTCCTAAACTGATTAAAAAATTTTACAGGCAGTTTGGAACCAGGCATGGATCTGCTAATGCCACCACCCATTAGATCCTTCAGGATGGATACTATTGGCTCTGCATCTTTATGGATGTATAAACTCATGTTAGGAGATGCCACACTTTCCAAAGGGTGCCACATCGTGAGCGGAACCCGACCATGTCTTTGCAGCTGGTCTTTGAAGTTAGACCCTTTGCCCAATGGGCATTTGATTTTATTGGGGAAATCAACCCTAACTCATTTACCAACCACTGGTACATTCTGACTGCTACTGATTATTGTACCCGGTGGTCTGAAGTGATTCCTTGCAAAAACAACACGACAGATGTAGTTATTAAATTCTTGGAAGAAAACATAGTCACCCAATTCAGAATGTCATTCGCTATAGTGTGTGACAATGGTGTGACATTTTCTTCAGCGCAGTTACTTGAATGGACCTACGAGAGAAAGATCACCTTGAAGTTATCCAACAAATATTACCCCTAGGGAAATGGTGTGGCTGAATCAACCAACAAAAATCTACTTGAGGTGATCAAACATCTGTTAGAACAAAACTTAGGGACTGGCACCAAAATCTCAGGTTCGCCCTCTGGTCAGATTCTATCAGAATAAAGGCAGCCCTAGGAACTTCCCCATTTCACCTAGTTTATGACTAGAATCCAGTGTTCCCCATCAACTTACAGATCTCATTACTATAGTTTATATAGGAGTTCAGTAACTGGGACAACATTATGGAGGTTTGGCTTCTAAATCTCGTGAGAATGGAGGAGCAAAGAGATGCGGTACTAGAACATTTCATGCGTCATCAAGTAGCAGTAAAATGATTGTTTGACCAGAGAGCCCGGTACAAGGCCTTTCAGATTTAAGACTTGGTCCTCTTGTGGGACAAGGCTCGGGAGAAGAAGGGAAAGCAAATAAAGTTTCAATGACTTTGGCTCGGACCATATCTTATATCTGAGATCTACGGGGAAAATACTTATCGCCTCAATACCATGACCGGAGAAGCCATCCCATTTCCTGTTAATGGGAAATTTCTCAAGTACTATTTTGAATTAGGTAGGTGATAAGTTTGTCCGAAGTTGTATCATATGTAAAGTTCTTGCTTGTAAATATCCCTCCTAGTGCTCTTTTCGAGTGTCTTGTCCTTGTAAATAGTTTGTAGGCCGTCCTCTGGGACCACCTTCCCCTTTTTGTATTTTCCTGTGTTTTTGTTTTTGTTTTGTTTTGTGTTTGCTTTTTGGGTTCCTAGTGTGTTGTCTTCTTCCTGTAGATAGGTATGCTTCGCATAACATCTAGCCCCTGGAATGGTACCTTGTGCATTTTGGTGAATTCATAATCTATTGTTAGCATGGTGGAATTGGTTCACACTCTGGAGTTATTTTGTGCGTATGGTAAAAGGTTATGGGTAATCTTCATCAGATTCATATCTTGAAGTCTGAACATCGGTTAACAGAAAATCTAAGGAGCAAGTAATCGCATGATACTTGAGGGAAGATCGGTTGCATTAGTTATCGACCAAGTCTAAAAATCATAAAAGTTTCCCGGGTCTGGAATGTTCTCTCCTATTCATAAATTTAAAATTGGGTGGCAAGGTGAAAGGAGTACCGCCATGGAAATTAGCTAAGCTTAAGGTTCACAGTGAAAGAAGTACCGCCTTCTCATCTTCAACATAAAAGAAAAGAAAGGAACTAAAGGATAGAGAATTTCGGTATCCAGGGGAAACATGCAAGATAGGATGACTTTGGTCAAATTTATTCAGTGCCTCCTCTCTTCTTCTCCCAGAAATCATCGGCTTGGTTTTCTTTCAAAGCACACACTTCACAGCTGACGAAAGACTGAAAGATTGAATCAATGATGAGTCACATTTTCTCAGACACCTCGTGCTTTGCAAGAAGAATGCTCTAGGTAAAGATTAATCCCAGTTTTTGCTAACTAGAGATTCTATAGTTCTCGAATGCAATAAGGAATTCATTCCAGATAGTCACCATTTGTTATGCCCTGCATACCCTTCTCTACATTTTGTAGGAAAAATGTTGGGTCCCCCTTTTCGCTTTTGTTTTTTCCTTGGTTTCTTTTTGTTTCCTTTTGTTCCCCTCTGGTCTTTACTTCTACGAGGGTTGTTCTCTTTTTCTTTTTGTCTTCTTTCCTCCAGGACCCAGTCCTGGAGTGTGTCTATCCCTTTGGATTCAGATGGATCACAGACTCTGGGATTCTCTGCCATCATGTCTTCTTTGCTGGAGGATATGGTTACATGTAATCCCCAGGCCCGGAGTCTGGAGGTTTGCCTTTTTCAGAGTTTATGAAAGGAAAGCGAGATGTTTTACCCTAGGGGTATAAATAGAATTTACAAGTCACTTTCACATTTACCGCGATCAAAACACTTAGAGAAATGAGAGAGATTTGAAGGTGATTAAGGTGATTCAACAACGTTAAGTGCGTTTTACTCTCTAAGATTAACAAGTGAATTAGCAGTTATTCACGGTGGTGTGTTAATATTTATTTGAGGCTTCCTGGTTTGTAGAGCACCTCCCATGCTCTTCCTCCTATTTTCTTTGTGTGTGCAGGTAGGCCTTTCTAGTTCTTTTTCTTCATGCTTTCTAGTTTGCTTCTATTTTGTTTTGGTTGGTTTTAATTTCCGTTATGTCATGTTTCCATTTTTGGTTTTGGCTTTTGTTGTTGCCTCTCATTTTAGGATGGATTTGCTAGAGGGTCGTCCGCCCTCTATGCAGTTGTAAGTTAGTAAATGTTTGTATATATCCTTGTACATTCTGTAATTGCATGTAAATAGTTGTGTAGGTTATTTTTGGTCAGCCTGCGAGTTGTGCTTCGGCCCTCGCTGTGCTTCGGCCCTTTGTAAATTTGTATGTTTCATGTATATCCTTCCTGGTTTTGTGTCAAGCTCATAGTGCCCTCTCATGTTTAGCCAAATTGTTGAGCTTTTCAAAGAGGTATTCACCATGGTTCAAACTCGGCACCTCTCCTATTCGATCCATGGCGGTTTTCTCTCTCCTCTGTCATTTCTGTCTTAATGGCAGGTTTAAGTCCCCATGTGCGAGCATTTAAAATCCGCCCAAGTGGCAGTCACTTTCTTGCATGTTAAAATAGCTATCGCCGTTATTTCCATTACTTCCTTTACTGCATGACCACGTGACACCCCATGTCAGCCTAGTATGGGTAATTCTCGGTCATATAAATAATGGTCATCCTTTCTGAACTCCAGGTCCCAGGTTCTCCTGGGTCCTTTGTTTCATTCATGGCATGAGATAAAATCCCTGGAACCCTCGGGCATTGATCAAGTCCCCAATTCATTTGTGATTAATATATTATATTTCTAGGGTTTTGATGCAAACTAACATCTTTTCAGGAACACGTGCGAAGCAGTGGTGAAAGTCCCTGGATCCAGTATTGCTTTATGTTTTTATATACATATTGATGGTTGTCTGGTCTTTGCAGGTTGCCAAAATTTACTCATCAAATATGTCTGAGGCATCTGCACCACCTTCACCACTCGGGAGTCCAAAATTACCCACTACTTTGACCAAGGAAGTCACCAGGACAAAGGTTGAGAAGGCCTTGGAAAAAATCCCACTTTCAATGAAATAAATAAAGGGAGAAGTTATTCTAGGATCAAAGGTTGATTCAAAGTTATAGTTGATCACCGACACAAGTGTCAGTGTATGGGTTGAAATGTATGCCTTAGTGAAAATTATGTTTATTCAACGCACTTCATGTGGCCACCTCTGGAATCCTTAAAGTGGCATGCTTCCCCTGCTTAATGCAGGCTCCAGAGCTCGTTCTTACACTCGTAGAACACTACAAGTTGGTCGTCCACACTGTTATGCTTGCCTCTCCTATTCCTTTGGGCTATCCAATGCCCACGGTGTCTCTTGATGTTGCAACATTCTCTTCAGGGTTGGGGATTCCCCAGTTTGCAAATGTTAGAGTCCTCACTCAAGCCCAGGCACTCAGAGAATTTGAAAAGCTCCTCGGAACAACCCGACAATATCTCAATGCCAATTGGCTCAAGACCCCCAGGAAAGACTATAAGAAGATGAAGTTGGAGATCCCTCAGATAGAATTTAAAGAAAGCATACAAATGGGGATCATCTCATTATGCAGGGTCTTTGAAGAGCCCCATGCCCAGGAATTATTGGCATGGATGTACTACTACTTGTTTGGCATCACCTCCGGTGGGAAGGCTTTTGACTAGGCAGCAGTCATCTCCAATCATGTGGACGCTCAGCTTGTCAAGGTCATCCGGTCCCCCAAATTTTACATGACTTCTTATTTCTTATGGGCACTAGCACAATAA
The DNA here is from genome assembly GCA_018584345.1 of Thuja plicata. Lineage (NCBI taxonomy): Eukaryota > Viridiplantae > Streptophyta > Pinopsida > Cupressales > Cupressaceae > Thuja > Thuja plicata. The sequence continues at coordinate 2,358,494 of MU225445.1, forward strand.
TGCCCCATGACCTGGGGATTACTTACAGTAGGTGTGCTCAGAACTAGAAAAGGTCAGAATGTTCCATGGGATTATTTCCCACAGATACAATGGGAGGCCAGCTTCCCCAACTTCTGTAGAGTAAATGATGCTTTCATTTACTATCATCTTCTCACACCCACTCGAGACGATGGTTACCATCTCTCAAAGGAGGAAATGAACCTGGTCAGCACTTATGGCCATTATTATATTCAATTTTAGCAACACTCATACATTCAGGTGACCAAATTCTCTGGGAAGCCCTACCTATTACCCAAACATTGTAAGGATAGGATAATTCTTTTAGAGTACTGCAAAAAAATTTAGGAGCTACATGCCCTCTTCACATTGAAGAAGGTTACTAACGTCCCATTCCCAATCACTTGTGGGAACTATTCCTGCAGCCTTGCAGCGGCAAAAGAGGTCGATAGTGAACTTAACTCTTTAGGACTGGAAGAACTCTATTTGGAGCAGAAGAATTTTGATCTGTTGGGAAAGATAACAATGACACTTCCCCAGGCAACCCATTTACATGAGCTTCACTTAGAATATTTTTGGGAAGATTGCCAAGATGAATTTGAGGTACAAAACCAACATTTTGTCTAGATGACTCAAGGAATGATGAAGAAGCTCAGGCTTCGAAAGCTCCCCAATGAATTTTTGGACAACGGGTCTATTGTAGACCCATAGTATAAGGCCCAAGGAGTAGATACGATGGCTCTCCCTTGGTGGACTAGGACACTCCGAAAGGCTCGATGATCGAGGACATCACCCACAATATAATTGAACACAATTATGTATATTTTCAAAAGGTGTGCCCGAAGAGTACAAGAAGTTTTGGCCCATTTTTGAAAGGATCTACTTCTGGGATCAAAACCTCCGCACAGGGCGAGGACAAAGGAAAAGGAAAAATGGGAGCCACGACCCAAGTTTTAGCAAATGTTATGGTTCCCACTATAGAGAAAGTGCAGCTTCATCTGGCAGCATCACAACAGATGAGAGAGGTGTTAACCACCTAGCTTGGTCTCTCGATAGTCCAGGTAGAACCTTCCCTCCCTACTGGTTCCCCTTCCCTTGCAGAACTCATGATCCGAGTAGTAGGGAAGGGAGCGGGGGAAGAACGTGCGACCATGTTAGATGTCAGACCACCGTTGATAACAAGAAGAAAGAAGAAAGCAACAAGTGTTCCTCAGCCTAAGATAGAGGTAGAGCTTGGGATGCTCAACATCCCTGTGTATGCACCCTAAAATGGTCGCCTAGACTTTGGGCCCCATTCTATCATTTTATCAATTTATCAAATTTCCTAAATTAATGTTTTGGAATATTTTCAATTCAAAACAGTTTCCTTGATCAAATTGTAATTAATTCAATTATTTTAATATTTCCTAAGGTTTGATCATTTTTATTTAATTAAAAGATTTAATCTCCCTTTTAATTAAATAAAATTCATCTTATTTAATTTAATTAAATTACTCCCATTTAATTAAATAAAATTCTTCTAATTTATTTAGCTAAAAGAAAAGCCCTCTTTTAATTAAATAAATAAAAATCCCCACTTAAAGCTCTTCTTTTGATGAAAAATGAAGTAAATTAAATTAAATAAAATCTCTTTTTCATCACATCTTCCTAAGTGGTTGGTTTTTGCCTCTTAATCATAGCCTTTGATTTTTGCCTCTTAATCTCAACCGTTCACTTTTCTTTATAAGGAAATCTCTCCTTCTCATTTTCATATTAGGTTTTCATAGTATTGTTATGCTACAGGTTTGGAGAGCAATTTTGGAGGAGGATTTGAGCACTCAAGCTTGGATATTGCAACTTATCTCTTCTTATCTTCTTCTTCTTACATCCATGGCTATTCATGTAGATTAGATTCATGTTTATTTTCATAGATTAATCTTGTATTTGTATTTCCTTTCATAGATTAATCATGCATTTTTATCATTTAGATTATTTTCTTTTTATGCATTGCAATCATATAGAGTAGATCTCATTTTCATGCATTTGAATCTCTCATTTCATGGTGTACTTGCATAGGCACTAATTAGGTCAATCTAAGGGCCTCCATTTCAAACCTTAGCAATCCATGACTAGAGAGCTATGGATCGATATTTGAGGCCTCATTCTTGAGAAACCTTGGATGGAATGATTCATAGAAGTGTGACACATTTTTATCACACATTTTTGGCGCCCACCGTGGGGAAGAGGATTCATTTTCAATCTTTTTAGCTATTTTTCATCAATTTATTTTTGGATCTAAAATTTTTGTCTTTTCTGTACTTATTGTTTTTGTCTGCAGAGAAAGTTTGCGTGAGCTTTTACAGGTCTTCGCGCGATATTGTGCTAGATATGGTGTTTTATCGCTCGATTCTGTGTACTTCTTCACACGACACGGCACTTCCTCGCGTGAGATTTGGCATCAGTGCTATGATTTGACTGGTTTTTTGTCTCTGTACTTTTTTTACTGTCTGTGCATTTTGTCACGCGGATGTGCATTTTTTTGTGCAAAATTTCTATTTCCTCGCGCGGCTGTGCATTTTTTTGCGTGGTTTTTTGTATTTTCTCGCGCAAGATTCCATACCAGAGATCTAATTTTCATTTTTATATTGATATATCTCTGATTTTTCATGCTAACCACTAATGTTTACTGTTTCTAGTGGTTTGTGATTTGTTGTTGTTGTTGCTGTTGCTGATTTGGACTTGCTTGGATAAACAACAAAATGATTTGCATTGCATTGGATTTGAGGTATTTTGTTTCTCTCTATAACATTTGGATTTTGGGAATTAAAATGAACATCTCATGTGTCTAGCTTGAGTGTTTCTTACTTTCATAGATCAAATTTCCAATTGGTGCTCTAAAAATGGACCTAGATTTGTTTTCTTGCATATATGTTTCACATAGTAATTAGGCCCTATGAACACTATTTGTGGCGATCTTGAGAGAGTGGGCTTCATTTTCTTGTTTACATGTGAAGCTCTTCTTGATGATAGATCCCCTTGTAGGTAGGGAAGGATTTTATTTTACCTCATTGGTCAACTTGGTTTGGGCTTCAACTTTTGGCAATACTTTCTCTCTTTGGGGGATTGGTGTCATTTGTTGTTGTGTGAGCCTTGAATGAGGTGATTTAAAATTAGTGGGTCAATAAATCATGTTTGCTATGTTTTGGTGTGGTGAAGAGGCTAGAGTATTATGCTCTTTTCCGTTTTGGGAGGATCAAAAACTTGGAACCCTTGAATCTGAACTAAGTCCCCATGTGGTTCATATTGTGAGTCTTCCTTATTAGAGAGGGTTAACCGTAGTGGACATTCCCTTTATTGGGTCAACCACGTGGATGGAACCTCAAGCGGTAATAACCATTTTTTCCATGGTAGTAACAACCGCTATATAAATGTCCTTGTGGAAGAAATCTCCACAGGTGTAGTTTCTTGTGGGTTGTCAAGTCTCCTCAGCAGCTCCTGATTGATTAAATTATCGGACTGTGTCAAAACCTTAGTACACCAGGATTGGATTTCACCCACTTGAAATTGCAAAAGTTACAGAGTCAAGCCATTACTAAGAACCATAGTGCAACCAACTTTTTATTTTCTAGGACTATGTGCGTGATTGGGAAACATTTGAGAACATACACAAGTAGCATTCTTATGGAGTAGAAATACTATGACACTATCCATGTTTATGTGCAAGGTTGCTTTGTCCCTTGCTCATTTTTTGAAGATATTGATTTCTTGAAATCCCTTATTGCTATCTTAGGTGATTGATTCATGATAAAATCTGTTAATGCACCTAGTTGGTTATTTAAAACAAGCAAAAAATGAAGTTTTATGTCCCTTCCTCGTGTGAGAAAATAGTTTTCTTGTGCCATCTACTGCATTTCCTTGCATGACACAACATTTCCTCATGTGACACAACATTTCCTCACGCGAGACAACATTTCCTCGCATGAAACTGTCTGTCAGTGAACTGTTGCTGTCATTTTTGAGCCCATTTTGGCTTGCTGTCCCATCATTTTCAGTTTTCTGGGTTGATCTGGGTCAGATTGGATTACCTACCCTACTATTAGAAGCTTGTTTTGCTTAGGATTCTTGCATTTGATCTCTTGAATTAGCAATCTTTGATTTTGCAAGTGACCTTGTTGAAAAGATAAACCTTTAGATTCTTTGATAATGCACCTGGAGAGTTTTGGTAGTCTCTTGTCCATCCACTTTCATACATTTTCAATTTCAATTTCAAGTTGATTTGGGTAAGACCATCCTCCTGTTCCATATGTGCTAGGGTATTCACCCAAAGTTATTGGGCACCTCTGTGGCAATGTTGGCTTATTCCTATTTGCAAATTTCTATCTTATCATCTCTTTTTGGACAAGTTAATGCCTTTTCTATCCTAGTTTGGTACCAACATTTCTTAGGGTAATCCTATCAACTAGTACCTTTTCTTTC
>MU225445.1:2383720-2396237 GCA_018584345.1 Thuja plicata
ACTGGTCTAATCATTATTTGGATTATAGTTATTCAGTTCATTGTTTATAGTTTTGTGATATCTTATCTATCTATTCATTTCAAATTACATACACATTTACTAAACATTCTTTCAATTACTTAAAGTACTTCAGTTTATAGTTCATGATATATTGGTTTCAGTTATATTTATTTCAAGTTCCTTGCCATACTTTGAGAGATGGAAGTTTGAGTTCCATACACAGGTTATCTTCTATAAAAATCCTATTCAGGTGAAGGTTCACCCGCCTTAGTCCTGCAGAGCCAGAAGTGTAGGAGAAGAGGATCATAATCGATCATTCCCGTTAGTTGGCCAAAAATAATTGGATTTCCCATCATTGGATTGGCAAGTCCAAAGGAAATTCAATTCAGCATTTTTGGGCACCAACACCTATATTGCAAAATATTTATCAAGGCAGAGAGAGAAACTTCATTCCTATCCCCGTCAGATACCTTAGCTGACTGATCAAGATCTTTGGTGATAGAAGGGACAATGACTTCAACTTCTTGAATATGAGGAGGAAGAGCCTTGGATTCTTCTTCCAAATTTTCCTTTAGATCCTTCAATTTCTCCTCCAAAACTTGTATTTTCATCAGGTCCTTCTCTCTATCTTTGGCCAATGCAATCATTTCATCAAAAAGCCTTCTAGATATTTGTGATAATTGTTATGTCTTGGCTTCATTTAAAGGGGAAAAATGAGTGACAACTTTAGAGACTTCCAAGTCTGATGTGTTATACTCTATCCATATAATATTTTCCTCATTCATAATTTCTTCCACATTAATCAAACATGGATTTTTTGTCCTTGGAAATAAGGACCACATAGCAAGAGTTTGGGATCTAGGGTCATAGCCATAACCTCTAATTATATCCCCTATCTGAGTTTCAAAGGATAATTGAGCCTATGTATGCCTCCTTATTTGATCTATGATAAATGATGAGGCTAAATCCCATCCTGGTATAAGAAACATCCCACTTGACCTTACCAATAGTCTTGCCTCTTCCATTGTAATATTTTTGGAACTAGGATCATAGGCATTTAGAGCCTGCAAGGCTTCATCTCCCAATGTGGTCCCCTCTTTAATTTGTAATTGATTTCCAATTTCTTGTTGTTTTCTCCAAATGAGAAAATTCTTGAACAAATCATTCTTGATGAAGGAATAATCACTCAACAATTCTTCTTGATATAATTCCATTTCATCTTTGCATAGTGGGAGAGGCAATTCAACCTCCTCTCGGCTCTCCTTCTTCTTTCCCTCTCTTATGATCTTTCTTAATTGGTGATGGTAATGCCTATCGCCAATGACTAGAGCAACTATTTTTTCCTTTTTCTTGTCATGTTCTTTTATCTGAGAGGGTCCTCCTTGCTCCATTCTCTGTTTCTTCTAAGGAGAATCACTCGTTGCCTCTATGTCAGGAACCTTTGTGCTCTACTCAAAACAAGGTGCTTCGATCATCTGGGGAGGGCTATGCTTCTCATAAGATCCCTCACTATCCTCATCATACTCAGAGGATGAGTATTCTTCAGGCACTTTTTGCTTCTCCTCCAACTTATTTTCCAATTTATTGTATAAAGTGTCATACATGTCAATCATTCAGGTGATCCTAGTCATGTAAGGCAAACTTGGGAATTATCCTCCAAATGCAGTCCTTGTCATTTTCAATTGTTTCTCCAAGTCCACTAGGTCCCAAAATTTTCCCACTATATGCTCTACTTTTTGTTCATCTAGAACATTTTTGACAATGTCTTATTCATCACATCCTTCAGGCTCTCAGATGGTGCTAATGCTTAAAATAAATAAATTATTTGCATTTTTATGAAGTCCTTAGGGTCTACATATCTATATTGGGAAATACCAATCTTATACTGACTCAACCACCTATTGATTTCCTCCAAAGATTTCTTCCTAATAAGAAAATCATAGACTTTGAACTATCTTGGTGTAAAAGTGTCATTTCTATGAGCTGCTAGATGCTCCTTATCTGTCCACACTAGTTTCCAAATGAACTCAATAAGTGTCACCCTTGGAGGAACATACTTTGGAAGCACATTTGGAGGCTACCCTAAATAAAGTGAAAGTATTTACAAGATAAAAAAATCACCCCAATTATGGTCTTGATTCCATTTATCAACATACTCACAAGGCCTTAGAAGCCTCAACACCTTGACAAATAGTCTGGTTATATTCACACCAAGCGAATCCAAAATTGGGTGCACATTATAGTTTTGAAAGCCACAAAACTCATGCTCATTGGAATTATAATTCCAAACCCTAATCCATAATTGCATAGGATTTGGCTGACCATGTATGAGTTTCCTAGGTCTCAACATGTGAGTGTAAAAATTATTAACATTGTGGAAAAGGATCAAGTGCATCAATAGAGAGTAATGCATAAAAAGAGGTTGCTTGCCCTTATGAATACTCATGAGAACCTCATGCATCTAGTCAATCACATACTAAATATAATCATAATCAATATTTAAATGGGAGTTTTGAATGTCTTGGATGATCATTAAAATATCTACGGGCATTTTTAGACGATATCAGATTTGGATACTATTCATGTTGTTGATATTCATTTTTTGTCACTGATGTCAACATATGTTTCTATGGAGAGAACATATAGGTTATTTGACTGACAGAAGTGTACAGAAACTGTACTGATGTTTCAGTATGATCAAAGACATGGATATGAAGATAGATGTGTGATGACCTTATTCCTAAGGTCACTTGACTTGAGGTTACATATTGGTGATGTTATAGATGATTTAGTGAAGACTGGTTTCTGGACTATGATAATAATGCTTGACAGAGTAGGTCTCTCTATTTTGTGTATATCTTACAGATGAACATGTTTAAGAGGATGCAAGCTTATGGGATGACTGAGGACACATTGAATAATGTTGGTTACTGATCAATTGTTGTGAAAGTACTAGGGACGTTAGTTGTGGTGTGTATTCTGGAGGACACCTATTCTGGTGGCCGACTTCAGACATGTAGTGTGTATTATGAATTGTGAGTGTGGATTGCAGATCTTGGAGTATAACTGATAGATTGTAAATGTTGTTTACTTGTGATAGGTACCATGTGTATCTTAGAAAGGGGTTAAACAATTATTTGTATATTGGTAAATCCTAATTGGCCGACCTAATTAATTATTTGTGTATAAGGAAAGATTAATTGGACGACCTAATGAATTATTATAATAGGGTATATATGTGAGATCTTTTCTTTTGGAAAGATGTAGAAGAGATTGAAAAGGAAGAGAAGTGTAAGATGTAAGGCTTGTTCTGCTACTGGATGTAGAGCAGAGTTTGTGATAGGAATAATTCATTGGAACTGACCAAGCAAAGACAAATGCTATCAGACAGTTCACTAGATTTTATATTTACTATATACACTTGTTCAGATTATGAATCCTTGAGGGTGGCTTTAACCTTCTTTGGGCAGTGAGCCTACTAATTTTCTTGACTCCTAACATGTTTTGTCTCCTAACAGGGACTGTGTACTATAATGTTGTAATAAGCTCCTAACAGGGATAAATCTTTTAATGGATACTATACTCTCAATAAATTATTTGTGGGTGCTAATTCCCACCAAGGTTTTACCTTTAACAGGGTTTACTAGACAACAAGTATTGTGTTATTGTGTTTTCATTTACTATGTATCATTTGCATTGTAGTTTTGTTTTATAAAGATTAAATTTTAATATTCTATATCGCAAATGATTCACTCTCACTCTCGGTTGTGCTTGTGGACTTTTATTCCTAATAATTGGTATCAAAGTTGTTGGTCCTTAGAGAGAAAGATTAGCAGCTTGAGGTGATCCTAAAGATGACTTACTACAGGAAGGATAGTCTGAAATTTGATCCTGAAAACTTGGACAAGATTGGAAGCACTGTATGAAGGAGATAAGTTTACAAAACAGGAAAAGTTACAAAATTGGAAGACCAAGATGGAATCACTAAAAATGAGAGAAGATGAGAACATTAGGGCATATGGATAGAGAATTACTGAAGTGGTTACTGACATTAGAAACTCTTGAGGCACTTACAGTGAGGAAGAAGTGATTGTGAAGATTCTCATATCTCTAACACCTGCATATAGAACTAAAGTACAAGCTATAGAGGAGATTATACCTTTGACACTGAACTTCACTAGAGTGATGTTGATTGGAATGCTAACTAATTTTGAGGCCGCATAATTGGGAGATACTTTACTTAAAGTTGAGTCAACATTCCAGGCAACCGTGCATAAGAACAAAAAGACCTTATTTGGGATTGTGAGCACCAGCAATAGTAACTTGAGAGAAGAGCTTGGAGACTATGCTGAGGAATGGGAGCAGATACATGAGGAAGAAAGAAATATAGATGAAGTAGTAGCACTGATTGCTAGAAGAGAAAAGAGAGGTAAGGGTAAATTTGAAGGCAAATTGCCTTTGAAATGTTTTTCATGTAACAAGATTGGTCATTTTGCATCTCGATGTCCTACAAGGGTTCCAAAGCATAAACCTAAGTTTTACAAATCTAAGTATCCTAAAGACAAGGAATGTTATTATTCTAGTGAGGGTGTTTTTGATGATGATGGTGACTATGATGAAATTGGATTTATTGCTATAAAGGATGATGAAACTATACGTGAAGAAAAATCCTTAGTATTTCATGTTGAAAAGAAATATGAATGGGTTATAGATAGTGTTTGTTCACATCATATGACTGGAGATAAAAATAAATTTGTGAGTCTAAAAATATATGATGGTGGTGTTGTTAGATTTGGTGACAATACTCCTAAGCTTATCATTGGTGTTGGATCTATTTCTCTGGATGGAAAGACTAATACCAACAATGTATTACTTGTTGATGGACTTAAACATAATCTGTTGAGTATTGGGCAGTTAGTGGACAGAGGTTATCAATTGAAATTAATTGATGGGAAATTCTCTATAAGAAGTAAATCAGGAGATTTGATTACATCTGGTACTAAATCTAGAGGTAATGTATTTGAATTGAATACATCTGAAGCTTCTTGTTTTATTGTGAAGGTTGATGACGGTTGGCTATGGCACAGAATATTTTTTCATATTAACTTTGATAACATTGTGAAGGAAAGTATGACTAATACTGTGAGAGATCTACCTAAGATTGTAAAGCCATCTAACACTATGTGTAGAGAGTGTGTTATGGGGAAGCAAACTAGAAGCAGTTTTTGAAGCAAATCTTATTCAGCTAAAGGGAAGTTGGATCTGGTGCATACAAATCTATGTGATCCTACAAGAACAAGATATTACTATGGTGAAAGGTACTTTATACTTTTTTTATGATGAATTTTCTAGAATGATGTGGGTTACATATTTGAGAAATAAATCTGAAGCATTCGACAAATTCAAGTTATTTAAAGAAAAAGTTGAGAATGAATATGGTTTGAAGATAAAATGTTTGAGATCAAAAAAAGGTGGAGAGTTTACATCAGATTTATTTAATATGTACTATGAAGAACATGGAATATAAAGACATACATAAGCTCCTAGAACACCACAATAGAATGGGATAGCAGAGCGAAGAAACATATCTATATTAGATGTTGCAAGGACTATGTTGCTGGAAGGAAATGTGTCACATGTTCATTGGAGAGAAGCAAATGGCACTGCTGTGTACACCTTGAACATAATTCAGATTAGAGAAGGTACAAGTAAGAATCCTTATGAATTATGGTTTGATCATACACCTACTGTAGAATATTTCAGAATATTTTGAAGTAAATATTATATCAAAAGAGATGATGAGATAGGGAAGTTTGATTCTAGAAGTGATGAAGGATTTTTTCTTGGTTATTCTACTAAGAGAAAAGTGTATAAATGTTTCAATTTGAGATTGAGGAAGTTGATTGAAAGTGCCAATGTGAGGATAGATGAAAATTTTCAGATTCAGGAAAGAATATATGACTGTGGTTAGATTACAGAAATGAAAGAGGTCACTGTTGAACCTGAAAAACCTCTAATGGTTGATAATAAGACTAGAGATGATTGGATTGAGGTTACTGAGACTCCTAAGACTCCGACATATGTTAAAAAGAACCATCCTAAAGATCAAATTATTGGTGATTCAAGTAAAGGTATGATGACTAGATATAGAACTAGAGAAGAAATTTGTTTGATTTCTCAAGTTGAACCAAAAACTACTGATGAAGCATGTAGATATGAATCATCGAATAAAGTTATGGAAGAAGAACTTGAACAGATATAAAAAAACAATACTTCGTAATTGGTTCCAAGACCTAAGAACAAAAATGTGATAGGAACTAAACGGGTTTTCAGAAATAAGATGGATGAAGAAGGAATGGTGGTAAGAAACAAGGATAGATGGGTGTGTAAAGGCTACTCGCAATAAGAAGGCATAGACTATGAAGAAACAATTTCTCCTGTTGCTAGGTTGGAAGCTGTGAGATTATTTATTGCTTATACTGCACATAAAGACTTTAAAGTATATCAGATGGATGTGAAATCAACATTCTTGAATGGTGATCTAGAAGAAGAAGTATACATTGAGCAACCTGATGGATTTCCTTTGCCAAAAGATGAAGACATGGTTTGTAAGTTGAAGAAAGCACTGTATGGACTGAAACAAGCACCGAGAGCATGGTATGCAAGACTAGACAAGTATCTAATTCATCTTGGTTTCAAAAAAGGTAATGTAGACAATAATTTGTATTTAAGAACTGATGAAGATGGCATCTTAATCATAGAAGTTTTTGTTGATGATATCATTTTTTGAGGCAATGATAAGACGAGTAAGAATTTCTCTAAATAAATGGAAAATGAATTTGAGATGTCAATGATTGGTGAAATGAAATTCTTTCTTGGTTTGCAAATCAATCAGAGCAAGAATGGTATTTTTATATCTCAGACCAAGTGATGAAGAGCATCTACCAAACCCATTCAATAAATAAGAAATATCATTAACATTCCTGTGACTGTCATTTTAATGATAGTTTTCTATACCCTTACTCTATCATGCATAACTTTTGCACCCAACCATATATTGGAAATCTCTTTGGTCAGAAGTTGCAAAATTAGGTTGTGTAAAACATATTGCCAAATCAAGGAAATCCAATGGTGCAAACAAATTTAATGGTCTCTGCACCAAGACCTATTTTCTGCAACAAGAAGCCCAACAAACCCAAAAACAAGAAACATATCGTAACCCATCAATAAAGGAAAACAATGAAATCTAACTGCATAAAGCATTAACATGTATATATAAAAAAATCCATGGGATTTTCAAATACTGATTAACTAATTCATCCTTATACATTAAATAAAAATCCCATTACATATATGATTCGAATGGCTCTTTGGCTGACTGCCAGAGAGCCTGATTCCTTTTTCCACTTTCACCCTCTGTCAACTTTTTCTCCCTATTAAATTACATTTTGACCCTTTTAATAAATATTTTGGGAAGTTAAAAATGGATCTTCATCTTCTTGATTAGTTACAAAATGACCTTTCAGTTTCTTTCCTCCACTTGGCACATCGTTGCAGAATTAATAATTTTGCATTTTATGTTTACATGACATATTCTTGGTTCGAACATCTTTGAATAACCTTAAAAAAATTGAAATTAAATATTTTCAAACTTCCTACAGTAGAATGAAGCTTTCAAACTTCCTGCAGTAGAGGTCCTCCTGCACCACCAAGTATCTTAAGGAAATGTTGAAGAAGTTTGGAATGGAAGATTGTAAACCTATTGGAACACCTATGGTGACTACATATAAACTGACTAGTAATGATGAGACTCAAAGTGTTTTTCAGACAAAGTACAGATATAGGATTGGTGGTCTACAATATGTAACTCACACTAGACTAGATATTACCAATGTAGTTGGAATTGTGGCAAGATATCAAGCAGATCCTAAAGAGACACACCTTGTTACTGTGAAAATAATTTCAGATACTTGAAAGGAACAATAGAATATGGATTATGGTATGAAAAATTAGATGACTTTATTTTGTGGGCTTATAATGATGGTGATTGGGTAGGTAATGTGGATGATAGAAAGAGTACAAGTTGTGGTGCATTTTTCCTTGGGAAAAGGATGGTTTCTTGGTTAAGTAAGAAGAAGGACTGTATTGCTCAATCTACTGCTGAATCAGAGTATGTTATTGCTGCAATAAATTGCACACAAGTTGTTTGGATGAAACAAATGTAGAAGGACACTGGAATCATTTTTGAAGAGTCAGTGGTTATCCATTGTGATAACACTAGCACACTGAATATGTCAAAGAATCCTGTAATGCAGTCAAAGACTAAACACATTTCTATTAAGTCTAATTTCTTGAGGGAGAAGGTAGCAGAGAAAGAGATTAAACTGGAGTATAATAGCACAAAGGAACAGATAGAAGATATATGTACAAATTTTTTTTCCAAAGATGCTTTTGAGTATCTCAGAGGCATGATTGGGGTTTAAGCCCCTCCTTGTGAAAATTAATTGATGCAAGATATGCATCAGTCCAGTGGATTTCAGAGCTATATCATTTTTTGGACTTGATGTATGGATCTACTCCTCAGGGGGAGTGATCGCAGGAAACTATAGAGCACATTTGGGTAATCTTGCATCTAGCTGTTAGACATGAAGATTTTAAAAAGCTACATCTTACAGAAGATTACAGTTGAGTTATGGCACCATTTTCCATTGCTGCCAAAGGGGGAAAGATTCTATGTAAAAATCCCTACTATTTTGGGGAAATTTGTGTTGAGGATATTGAGAAGATTCTATTGAGAGAGTACTTTTGGGTCGATGGATTTTCCCATATGTTGTCATCAATTCCAAAGGGGGAGATTGTTGGATGATATCAAATTTGGATACTATTCATGTTGTAGATATTCATGTTTTGTCACTGATGTCAACATATGTTTCTGTGGAGAGAGCAGACTGGTTATTTGACTGACAGAAGTGTATGGACATTGTACAGATGTTTCAGTATAATCGAAGATAGGGATATGAAGATAGATGTGTGATGAACTTATTCCTAAGTTTTCTTGACTTGAGGTTACATATTGGTGATGTTACAAATGATTTAGTGAAGACTAGTTTCTGGACTATGACAGTAATGCTTGACAGAGCAAGTCTTTGTATTTTGTGTATATCTTACAGATGAAGATGTTTTAGAGGATGCAAGCTTATGGGATGATTGAGGACACATTGAATAATTTTCATTATTGATTGATTGTTTTGAAAGTACTGGCGACGTGTTGGTACCCATATAGACCCCAGAAATAAACTTTCAAGTTTAAGGTCTTGAACCTCTTTGAACTACTTCGAACCAAGGTTCAAAGTAGTTCAGTTTGCATAAGAAGATTCACAAGTTCAGAGGTTTGAAATAGTTCAAGCAGTTCATACATTCAAAGGTGTAGCTCACAAGGTTCCACAGGTTCGATGGAAAATTTCAAAAGCACAAATTGCACAATTAGATGATTTGATGCTGGGTCATCAAAAAGATTCCAGAATTCAGAGCACAAATGAAAAATAATTCACTAAGGTTTTAAATTAGAGAATTCTCTAGGAATAAGAAAATTGTCTATACACACATGTGTATCATTTATATTCCAAAATAGTGTGGCACTGTGCAATTTGTTGAGAGGAATTACCACATCAGAAAATGTTATTAAATTTTTCCACTCTATCATGTACAAGATCTGTATTCAGAGCCGAATCTAGTTTTGCAACTAAGCAATAAGAAAAATTGGATGAGATTTTGAGAACTATGGAGGCATCATGACTATTATATCACAAAGGAGATAGAATTTGAGACCACCAATACTATACATTCATTCTCAATGGAACAGAGAGACACTCTTGTCACCGTTCTTGAGAAAGGAACCATGACAATAATCATTCAAGCCCATGATTTAAGAATGAGAGCTTCATTTGGATCCTTTTATATGAGAGGGAAGCTCCAAGTGCAAAATATGTGAAAGATTGGTGATACATTAACATAGCAAGTTTGGTTATTCTGGCAGTTTTCCATACCTCCACTCAGACCTCAATAACTTTTGCCTTGGACATAATTTGCTCAATCACTCCAGTCAAGTTGTGCGAAATTAGGATATCTCCAACATATCCAAAAATGAAGGAAATCCAACAGTGTAATAATTAGTTATGCCCCCCCGCACTAAGGCCTATTTTGACTGTCATGAATAGTTTTAAATCCGCCCAGCATCAGGAATGTTTTTATTTATGACTAATGTATGCTTATGCCACCTGTCCAGACATCATTTAAAACATTAAAGTATATCTTTAAAAGATTTTCATAAATACTTTACGAAGATATCAAATTAAAGGAAGCAGGCATATTATCGGAAAGAAGGAAACAGATTAAAGAGTTTGAATGGGAACAGTTTCAAGAATCAGTTATTGTAACTGATAAGAATCATCAGGCAAGACAATAAATAGATGATATAAAGGCAGAGTAGGGGTTCCAGTTTCCGCCTTACCCGAGAGACTTTGTGCTAGGGGAAGGATAGAATTTTATTCTGATTGTAATGCAGGGAAAGAGGGATTTTATTTTTAGATAATTATTAGTGTACAGGAACAACAGAATCTTTGTTATTTTGTTGTGTTCAAAGAAGGAGAATATTAGAATACTAAAACTTTGAGTTTAGATGCTCATTTTCTGATTAATATTCATCTTTGAATGATATTGATTTCCTTTGAATGCGTATCTATTACGTCTGATCATCAACACGATCATATGTGGACTTTGTGCTATAGTTTTTCATGTATTTGGAAAGAATCATTCGTCTTTCTCTCTTAGTTTCTTTCTGTAATGCATTGTTTAGGCAAATGAAATTTGTAGCATTTACTGTTCATTTCTTTTCAGTTAATTAGTCCCTTTGCATCTATCTCATGTTTACGAATAGATGTTTGTAAGCCTTTATTGCTTTTAGGTTAAAAGAATTATCATTTACAGTTTAGTTGATTCATTGTAAATCCTACATGGGGAGCTGTACCCAGATAATTCAGAGGGCACTTACGCTCTTCAATAGAAAAGTGACCCAACTGTTGTGTTGCAATTTTTCTTTCAGCATTGGGTGTTTAGGAGTCATTTTGTGCAGGTGTTTTGAGAAGACAAATTTTTTACCAACATGATGTTAGTTGTGGCATGTATTCTGGAGGAGACCTATTTTGGTGGCCGACCTCAAACATGTAGCATCTATTATGAATTGTGAGTGTGGATTGCAGATCTTGGAGTATAAGTGATGGATTGTAAATGATCTTTACTTGTTATAGGTACCGTCTGTATCTTAGCAAAGGGTTAAACAATTATTTGTATATTTGGAAATCCTAATTGGCCGACCTAATTAATTATTTGTGTATTAGGAAAGCTTAATTGGCCGACCTAATGAATTATTGTAACATGGTATATATGTGAGATCTTTTATTTTGGAAATATGTGGAAGAGATTGAAAAGGAAGAGAAGTGTAAGCTGTGAGGCTTGTTCTGCTACTGGATGTAGAGCAGAGTTTGTGATAAGAATACTTCATTGGAACTGACCAAGCAAAGACAGTATCTATCAGACAGTTCACTCGATTGTATATTTCCTATATACACTTGTTCAGATTGTGAATCCTTGAGGGTGGATTTAACCTTCTTTGGGAAGTGAACCTACTACTTTTCTTGACTGCTAACATGTTTTGTCTCCTAACAGGGACTGTGTATTGTAATGTTGTAATAAGCTCCTAACAGGGCTAAATCTTTTAATGGATACTATACTCTCAATAAATTATTTGTGGGTGCTAATTCCCACCAGGGTTTTACCTTTAATAGGGTTTCCTAGACAACAAGTATTGTGTTATTGTGTTTTCATTTACTATGTATCATTTGCATTGTAGTTTTGTTTTATAAAGATTAAATTTTAATATTCTATATCACAAATGATTCACTCTCACTCTCGGTTGTGCTTGTGGACTTTTATTCCTAATAATTTGTATCAAAGTTGTTGGTCCTTAGAGAGAAACATTAGCAGGTTGAGGTGATCCTAAAGATGACTTACTACAGGACGGATAGTCTAAAATTTGATCCTGCAAACTTGGACAAGATTGGAAGCACTGTATGAAGGAGATAAGTTTACAAAACAGGAAAAGTTGCAAAATTGGAAGACCAAGATGGAATCACTAAAAATGAGAGAAGATGAGAACATTAGGGCATATGGATAGAGAATTACTGAAGTGGTTACTGACATTAGAAACTATTGAGGCACTTATAGTGAGGAAGAAGTGATTGTGAAGATTCTCAGATCTCTAACACCTACATATAGAACTAAAGTACAAGCTATAGAGGAGATTATACCTTTGACACCGAACTTCACTAGAGAGATGTTGATTGGAATGCTAACTAATTTTGAGGCCGCATAATTGGGAGATACTTTACTTAAAGTTGAGTCAACATTCCAGGCAACCGTGCATAAGAACAAAAAGACCTTATTTGGGATTGTGAGCACC
>MU225445.1:2396567-2406779 GCA_018584345.1 Thuja plicata
TTGTTCACATCATATGACTGGAGATAAAAATAAATTTGTGAGTCTAAAAATATATGATGGTGGTGTTGTTAGATTTGGTGACAATACTCCTAAGCTTATCATTGGTGTTGGATCTATTTCTCTGGATGGAAAGACTAATACCAACAATGTATTACTTGTTGATGGACTTAAACATAATCTGTTGAGTATTGGGCAGTTAGTGGACAGAGGTTATCAATTGAAATTAATTGATGGGAAATTCTCTATAAGAAGTAAATCAGGAGATTTGATTACATCTGGTACTAAATCTAGAGGTAATGTATTTGAATTGAATACATCTGAAGCTTCTTGTTTTATTGTGAAGGTTGATGACGGTTGGCTATGGCACAGAATATTTTTTCATATTAACTTTGATAACATTGTGAAGGAAAGTATGACTAATACTGTGAGAGATCTACCTAAGATTGTAAAGCCATCTAACACTATGTGTAGAGAGTGTGTTATGGGGAAGCAAACTAGAAGCAGTTTTTGAAGCAAATCTTATTCAGCTAAAGGGAAGTTGGATCTGGTGCATACAAATCTATGTGATCCTACAAGAACAAGATATTACTATGGTGAAAGGTACTTTATACTTTTTTTATGATGAATTTTCTAGAATGATGTGGGTTACATATTTGAGAAATAAATCTGAAGCATTCGACAAATTCAAGTTATTTAAAGAAAAAGTTGAGAATGAATATGGTTTGAAGATAAAATGTTTGAGATCAAAAAAAGGTGGAGAGTTTACATCAGATTTATTTAATATGTACTATGAAGAACATGGAATATAAAGACATACATAAGCTCCTAGAACACCACAATAGAATGGGATAGCAGAGCGAAGAAACATATCTATATTAGATGTTGCAAGGACTATGTTGCTGGAAGGAAATGTGTCACATGTTCATTGGAGAGAAGCAAATGGCACTGCTGTGTACACCTTGAACATAATTCAGATTAGAGAAGGTACAAGTAAGAATCCTTATGAATTATGGTTTGATCATACACCTACTGTAGAATATTTCAGAATATTTTGAAGTAAATATTATATCAAAAGAGATGATGAGATAGGGAAGTTTGATTCTAGAAGTGATGAAGGATTTTTTCTTGGTTATTCTACTAAGAGAAAAGTGTATAAATGTTTCAATTTGAGATTGAGGAAGTTGATTGAAAGTGCCAATGTGAGGATAGATGAAAATTTTCAGATTCAGGAAAGAATATATGACTGTGGTTAGATTACAGAAATGAAAGAGGTCACTGTTGAACATGAAGAACCTCTAATGGTTGATAATGAGACTAGAGATGATTGGATTGAGGTTACTGAGACTCCTAAGACTCTAAGGTATGTTAAAAAGAGCCATCCTGAAGATCAAATTATTGGTGATTCAAGTAAAGGTATGATGACTAGATATAGAACTAGAGAAGAAATTTGTTTGATTTCTCAAGTTGAACCAAAAACTACTGATGAAGCAGGATTTCCTATTTTCCCTCAACCTTGGTAATTCACTATTTATTTCTTGGAGATCGTGCGACAATGAGTTTCTCAGAATCTCATCATGCTCTGCTTGAGTATGGTTTACTCTGAGATTCAGAGATAAGGCTTCCCTCTTAGTCATTGAACACTTCACTAACACTAGGGTTTATCTCAAGATTGAGCGAATAGCACATATCTCATGATATCAGAATGGGATCTCTAATCCTAATTTCTTTATGAGATCCAATGACAAATATTTTCCTTACTAACTTTAACTGTCTTCTCCCAATCTCTGAAAGTTAGTGACAATTGTGATCAAATTCTGAGATTCGACGACTAAAGGATCTCTTGATCTTTTAATGCTTATTTACTAATTGTCAGGATTACGATATCTAGAGATAACTTTGAAACATCCTTTCTCGCCTAATCTCATAATATTTCATACCACTTTGATTAAATCAAGAGACTTATAACACACCACTCATCTATGTCTTGATCAACAATCGACGCTTGATTTGATAAGACTCAACCTAACTCCAGTTTCAATTTGATATTCAGCAACAAGGCTTTATCTCTTGATCTCTGAATGCTTCTTTAACCCTAGTCTGATTGTGAGATCAAGAGATAACATATATCTTTGCATCACTAAATAAAATTCTTGACTTTGGTTTAATTCATAGATTCAGCGCCAACCGCTCATCTTTCTTTGCATCGACGATCCATGCTAATTATTGTAAGACTTTTTCTAACTCCAAGTTTGTTCTAAGATTCAGATATAAAGGCACATCTTGTGATCTTCAAATAAGAGTCTTACCCATGATCTAGTCTTGAGGTTTAGAGATAGAGGCTATCTCTGAATCGCTAAAATCTTTCTTAACCCTTGGTTCCTTTCCGAGACTCAACACCAGCCGCCCATCTTGCTAACCTCTAGGACACGTGTCAACATCTGATCAAAACTTGGTCTTGTATCTCATGGTCGCTGAATTCTTTCTTCTTGGCTTGATTTATTTGGAGATTCAACAATAACCACACATCTGCAATGTAATCAATGGTCACCGCTTAATCTCACAAGATTTAACTTAACTCAGTTTATGTTCTGAGATTCAACAACAAACGTATTTCTCATAATCTTAGAGTAGAAGCTTTAACCATGGTTTCTTCATGAGATTCAGAGATAATAGCTTTCTCCCAATCAATGAATACTTGACTTAACTTGTATTAACTTACGAGATCCAACGATAGCCTTTGATCTTTAATATCATCGATGGTCCACTCTTGATCTATAGATTTTAAAAGACTTAGCTGCTAAATCATGAGACTCAGCAGCATAACATCAACGTTAAGTTTTTCACTTTGTCTCTCAATCTCTAGATGTTAGAAATCTGACCCTAATTTTCTTGAGATTCAGAGATACCCTTGAAACATCATTTCTCTGAATCGCTGAATGTCAAGAACTAACTACCGATTTGTAGGAGACCTGTAGATAGTTGCTCTGCCAGATCAGTTAATGCTCAAAACTAACTACCAATCTTTTATGAGACTTAGAGACTTGAAAGAAATAAAAGAACCAATGCAAAAAGGAGTGAAAAAGAAGGTCAATTTGAAAACATAAAAACTAGGGTATGACTTGGCGATTTAAAAGACTTAAACCCTGCCAAAGACAAAGAGACTTAGGGTTTAAGGTTCTCATACATTTTCAAAGAAAAATTTCCTTGGGATACATATATTTTTCAGAGCTTTTTAGGCACATTTGAAACCACCAGATGCTAAATTCCAAATTACTAACACCGGGAACCAAAATTTTATACAACTCATAAATCCAAAAATAGACCCAATAGTGGCTCTATCTGAGGATGCTTTGAAAGAAAGTTCAATGCAAGAAACTAAATCTCTAGGAGGCAAACCACAACCACACTAACCTAGTATAGAAAAAAACACACAACAGGAAATAAACACACCTATACATAGACTACAAAACTACTATGCATGGAAAGAAAAATCAATTGAAGAAAGGCTTTAGGAATTATCCATGAACTGGCAATTCCAATACTTCATCATCCATATTTTTTAGAAAATATGAATCCTTTCCATGTGATTGATAAACAATGTAAGGTCCTAACCACAAGGATTCAATTTTTTGTGTTTCCCCTTGTCTTCAACTCTGGCATTCTATCATAATACCATATCATTAAGCTGAAATTTTCTGGTATTGGCTCTTTTGTCAAACAAATACTTCATTTTTTGTTGACTTTTTAAGTTCTTCTTCTACCCCTCTCGCATGGCCTCATCAAGTTCAACCAACTACACCATCCTATCATGTAAAGCATAATTTACTTCCAACTCCTCATCCATGATGAATTTATATACAAGAAGTAAATTGTTCAATGGAAACCTAGATTGTAATCCATATACTAATTCAAAAGGGGACTTCCCAGTAGCCTTTTTTATGGTTACCGTATAAGCCCACAAGGCTGATTTCATCTTTGAATGCCAAGCCCTCTTTTTTTTATCTAGGGTCTTCTTTAAAATTTTTAGAATGCTTTTATTTCTTGACTTGGCTTACGCATTGGCTTGTGGATGGTATGGAAAGGAATATGAAAATATTATTCCATTTTCTTCACAAAATTCTTGAAATTATCCAAACATGAAACACATCTCATTGTCCATTACTAGTTTCAAAGGAACACCAAATCTAGTAAGGATTTTTTCCATCAAAAATTCAATAATAATCTTACTGGTTGCTCCCTTTGTAGGCATTTCTTCAATCCATTTTGTAAAATATTCTATAGAAACCAGGATCTAGTTATGTCCACCACTGGACTTTTTTCCAAATTCTCCAATGAAATCAATTCCCCACATAGTGAAAGGGGCCTAAGCTTGTACTGGATTCAACAATAAAGTACTTGAGTATTTCAATTTGGAGGAAAATCTCTCACAAGGATCACATTTCTGCACAAACTTGAAAGAGTCTTTAAATAGACAAGGCCAAAAATATCCAACCCTTAAAATCTTGAGGGTAGTGGTTCTAGCAGAATAGTGCCCACCACACACACCAGTATGCATTTCATTCACTACTTTGTCAGCCTACCATTTATCCAAGCACAACAAAAGAAGACCATCCCCATTTTTCAATACAACTCTCCTTGTATTAATGTGTACTTTTGTGCTTGTAATCTGAGATTTCTTTTCTGATTGTCAGCCATGGTATTAGGGCATCTAACATTTTTAATGAAATATATAATATCAGTATACAAAGACTATTTTCAATGTTAGTGAGTCTCAGGTCTTGTATCTCCACATTATTTATTTGGACCAAATCTATGTTCTCTTTAGTCATAAAATTTTTCAAGCCTTATTCTCTTACCAATTTTGTGATATGGATTTCCAAATTGAACTCTTGAATCCTATTGATCCATTTGCATCTTTTCCTAGTAACTTCTAATTGGGTGAGAATGTCTTTAACCATTGCATGAGGAACATATGTTATGATATTTTCACAGACCAGGTAAGGCCTAAATGACTTGACAACCTTCACTAATGCATATGCTTGTTTCTCCATTACCTGATAATTTAATTTTGCGGCTTGGAGAGATTTGCTGAAGAAGGCAATAGGATTCTCAAACCCCTCCTCATCCTTCTACAATAATACAACAGCTATTGTATGAAAACATGAAAAAGAAATAGTAAGAATGGTTTGTTATAATCAGGAGATTTTAAAACATGGGCTTCCTAAATTGCTTTCTTATTTTTCTCAAAGGCAGACTGTGCCTCCTCATTCCATTTAAATTTTGCACCCTTCTTTAGGAATTTTATTATAGGTTTGATAATTTTAGAAAAAATAGCAATGAATCTTCTTACAAAATTAATCTTTCCTAAAAATATTGGACTCCTTTAACATTTTTTGGAGCAATGACCTTCTGGATTGCTTCTATCCTTTCCGGATCAATCCTCACTCCCTCTTTTGACACAATATGTCCCAATAGTTTCCCTTCTGTGACTGTAAATTGACACTTTTTAGGGTTCAAAGACACACCATATTCAAAATATTTAATGAAGACCTTCTCCAGATGATTACAATGATCTTTTTCTTCCTTGGAATATGTTGTTAGGTCATCCTGATAAATTACCATAAATAAGTCAATAAATTATTTGAATGCAACATTCGTAGCTCTTTGGAATGTTGTTCCTACCTTCATAAGACCGAAAGGCATCCTCGCATATGATTACGTCCACCAAGGAGTAATAAATGTAGTCTTAAACTGCTCTGATTCCTTCACTAATACTTGGTTGTACCCAGAGAAACCGTCCATCATTGACAATAGGTCACAACCAGTAACTTTATGCAACATTGCCTCCATATTAGGCAAAGAATAGTTGTCTTTTAGAGATGCAAGGTTTAAATTTCTAAAATCAACACATAGCCTTATGTCACCATTTTTCTTCCTTACTAGGACTAAATTGGACACCCAGGTTGAATGTCTTATAGGCTGGATAATTTGTGCATCTCTTACCTTCATTATTTCGTGTTGCATCTTGGGGGCTAGTAATGGGTTAACTAGCCTTTTTATTTTGTCTAAATGGCTTAACATCTGGTTTCAATGGGATTTCATGCTGAAAAAGGTCCTCCCTGTATGATTTTAGGTCCTCATATGACCATGAAAACACATGTTTATGTTTTTCAATAACTTTATCAGATTTGTCCTAACATGGGAGTCCAAATTTTTTCCAATATATACATTTTGGGGTGTTATCTTTGATCCCAAACTTATCTCTTCAAGGTCTTCAAGTTTAGCATTACTCTTCTTAGACACAAAATTATCCTGATAATTGAATAATGTCTTGAATTACACCAATCCCTTAGGGATTTGATTAGAACTCAACTGAACTACCTCATTCCCAAAAACCTTGTCTTTTCCATCAACCACTTCAACCAAACCATTACAATCAACATGTTGGCCCTTGTAGTGGTCAAGATATTGGATAAACCTGAGGATATCTTTGTCATCCTCGAAAACTTTCCAATTGTAAACATTGTCTAGCACCACATGCCTACTCTTGACTTCTATGATGGATACACCACTCAAGGTTAAATCTTTTTTTTTTCAAAGAAACATTGGCCAAGAAATCAACCATAATAATTTTTGACCTTTTTATCTAGTTAATATTGAAAGCATCAAACAGTTCTATCTGATCCCATACTGCATGTTTATACAATTTGAACCCATTACTTTTTACAACATATTTGGATCTAACTTGTGCTACAACCAACTCAAAATCCCCAATAACCTTTAAGCACTTAATACAATTCCTAGATGCAATGTCTAACCCCAAACATAGGGCTTCATACTCAACAATATTGTTTGTTCATAGAAAAGCTAACAAGAATGAATATTTGAAAGTTGTGCCTGATGGAGAAATAAACATGATACCAGCTCCTGATCCCTCTTTGGAACAAGCTCCATCAAAGTACATGTGTCACAAGCCATATTTTTGTATGTTCAATTCCTCCACCAGTGGATCAGTGTTTTTGTATTCTAGAAGGATTTTCTCCACTATGAAGTTCTCCATGTGCAGCTCCACACAATAATTAAGCATGTCACTTTACACCTTTTCAAGAGTGGATGATGCTCATGTCTCCCTATACAATTTCACTTTATTCTCATTTACTAGGATTTTTTCATAAGATAAATCCAATTATACATGACCTCCTACTACTTCAGCCCACTATCTTGACCTCAACATGCCATAATGGGGTTGGGTATCCACAACAACCACATCCATCTTGTATGTGGCTTCAGGAACTATAGCTATCTTTACCTCAACTCCCTTCAGAGTTCCTACTATAGGGACCTCTCTGTTGTCCATGGAATAACATCTTCCATAGATGGTATCCACACTCATTCCTAATTCTCTCATCACTTCATATGGCATGACATTTCCGGTAGTACCAGAGTCAATCATGCAATTTTTTACAAGTTTGTTGTTTATCAACAAAGTGACATAGAAGGGATCCACTTGAGATGGATCTTGGATAACCATATTACCCACATATAGTATAGGGGTCTCTGGCTCAAAGGCAACCCCTTTCTTCTTACTCTCCTTCTCATTTGAAATAGGGATATTTCATATTCCTTTAAATAGTGACATTGCAGCTTCTCTATGCTCTTTTATTTTCATCATTTCCATCAGGGGAGCTGATACTTTCATTTGTGTAAGAGCATGTCTCATATCAAATGTAGGAAATTCAAAAAATGTATCATCTATTCTCTTACCTTTCTTTCCCTTGTTAGTAGCAATTTTTTCATCTAATTTCACTTCCTCCTTCTCCTTTTGGGGAGAAGAGGACCCTCCTTGTTTAGCAGTTTACTTCTCCTTTTTATGCTTGGCTGGAATTTCAACAACAACCTCTAGGAAATATTCCTTGATAAACATAGAAGCAATTTTTCCTTGACCAGGTTCCACCCTCCTATTTCTCAAGTTATAGGCACTTCTAGCTTTATTTATTGCTTCTATGGTCAAGCACCTTTTTTCTTCATTACTTGGTGTATAGTCATAAAATGGAAGAACTTCCATGGTAGACTAGTTTAGCCTTCCAATTAAGTGGTTTAGGGTCATGTCAAGCACCTTGAATGGGTTCCTGATTTAGACCTGGCTTTCCCCTTGTTCTGCCCCATTTTCCACCTCTCTCCAGCCAGTTTTTGGCATTCTGGACTGCAGATTTGAGATCTTTGACCTCAGGGTCAAGGTTGACCTTTTATGTCTATGTCAACATCAACCCTGACCTAGGTCAAGGTTGACCTCACCCTTGAGCTAGGTCAGGGTTAATCTTGACCTTGACCCAGGGTCCAGATTTCAAGATCTCACAGTTTCCAGATGTCGGTCTTTGAAAAAGTTAATTCCTGCTTCCAGGTCAGCTATTTCGGGTTCCAAAGTGATGATTCCTAAATTATATTTAATATAGGTCCTCTCCTAGGGTTAAAGGCTTTAATGAGAATTTAATTCTCCTATGTCGGCCTCCTTAGAAGATTGTGCCCTAATTTCATATAAAAGGAGGTTTTTCTACTCTCATTTTCTCTAAGTCCTCTATCCAAGCCTAAGCATCATTGAGCAATTAAAAAGCATTATCAAGTGAAGTTCAAGAAAGCTAAGGAGAAATATTTGAAGCAATCATCTATCCATCATCAAGCATTCAAGCATTCATTAAAGAGATCCATGGGAGGCCATTGAAGGATTCAAGCTACATAGTGCCCTTTTTAATGATCTCTCCATCCACCTTCTTCCAAGCCTCTTCATATTCAAGAACCCATTCAAGATTTGGTGTTGGAGATCTACAATAAATTTATTGAAGACATCCTACATTCTAAATTCTAGATCCATTGGTGCATACCTACTTGTGGATTCAAGGATTCGAATCCTCCACAAGAACTTTTACATGAGCAAGGTGAATTGTTTCATTTACTTTGTTTACTTCTGCAATTTCAATTATATATTCAAGGTTAATTCCAAAACTGGGGTTTGACTAAGGCAAACCCCTCCCCCCCAACAAACAAATATCTTTTTCTTGTAGATACAGATTCAGGACTGTGGATTTGAACTCAGATCTAGATACCCTTTTCAGCGAACTATCAAGATCTAAAAATAGATTTTCTGTCGAGACAGCAGAGGTCAGGGTCGAGATTATTGGGCTAGGGGTTACATTTGTGGGTCAAGGTTGACCTTTTTCACAAGATGGTGTCAGATCAGAAAAATATTTTTGGGTTTTGTTCATCTCTGCGTTTATTTTTTGGATCATACTTCAGATTTTCCAAAAATAGAGTACAAACATTAGAAAACAACATTCTTCAGATCTACAATTCTTTAAGGTTGGTACTTCCTCTCATCCTTTTCAACTACTACAATATATCATATCTTCTTAATTGTAAACCAAAATTTAAGATCTTCTTCCTTACTCTCATTTCCAAATGGTTGATTCATTTGTGCATTGATCCTTCTTTTGGGTTAAGCAATTTGGATCTTTCATTTGTGCATTTGGGGATAAAAGAGGAACATCTTATCTTCCTTCCCCTTATATCCTTAATCACATTACAAAAATACACATCAAAATTACAATTAAATGTAAAGGTTAAGGAAATACAACACATCTCAAACCTAATTAACCAATCAAATATTCAATATCAACTTTCTACCTTTACATTTTGGTGAACCCACGATAGACAACTCTTTCTTTTTGGTGTTAGATTTACATGTTTATGCTAGATCTCGCATCTTCTTTCAATTACATTTAAAATTAATAAATCAAAATCTGGTGTTAGTTCATTTGCATTGTATTGGTGTATGAGCTTTACCACTTCTAGTCATACTTATAGTATCCTAGTTAGAAGAAGCCATAGACTTATGGGTTCCTTTGATCCCAAGTCTTCCTCTCCTTTCATTAGGATCCTAGATGATAATTTGATAACTCATGATTCCAATCCTTCTATGCAGCATAACTCTTCTCACTCATCTCATGATGAGGATGATGCCTTAAGAGTTCCTCCTGAACAAGTGCAAAAACTCTCAACTGAACTTGATAAAATGGGAAATTGGCTTATCGAAGAAAACCATAATCAAGATTCTATCCAAGCTATAGAGGCTATTAAGAAATTCCTCCATGATAATGATCAAGGTGTTAACTTCTTGTGTGGTCTTACTCATCTTGTGCATTCAAATGTTAAACCTTT
>MU225445.1:2406829-2419827 GCA_018584345.1 Thuja plicata
CTCATCTTGTGCATTCAAATGTTAAACCTTTAGCTCAAGAGGCTCAAGAGTTAGGATATACACCTCCTATCACTAGTCAAGGACCTTCTTCCATTCCTAGAATTCCTACTTATACTCCTCCTTTGATTACTACATCTCTCCCAATTGCATCTATTCTTGTGAGTGCACCACCAGTATCTCTACCTACCTCACAACCTTCATATCATAGTGTACCTTTTACTTATTCTAATCCCCTTCCAACTATGGTTCCTAATGTTCCACCAGTCATGTCTTCTATTCCTGCTACTTCCTACACTTTTTATAGTGTTCCTAACATTTCTATGCCACCTGTTTCCTCTAATGATTCCACACTTATTAGTTTGGCTCAAACTGTGTCATCTTTACAACAACAACTAACATCCTTGACCCAATCCAAGTTTAGCATTCCTACATGTGACATGGGTAGTCCTTTATCCTTAGACATCATTCATGCTTCTAGCCCTCAACAATATGATATGCCTCATCTCGAGAATTACAATGGTAAAGGTGATCCTGTGACTCATGTTAAAACATTTCAAATCCTTTGTAGTGATTATGCTTATGACCATATGATTTTATCTAAATTGTTTGCTAGAACTTTTCATGATAAGGCTTTGCAATGGTATTGTTTGTTACCTCCTTATTCAATTGATTCTTTTCCTAAACTTGCTAATACCTTTATCCAACAATTTCAAAATAACATTGGTCCACAAGTTTCCTTAACTGATTTAATGCATTGTAAACAAAAAATTAAGGAAAAATTGACTAATTTCATTGGTAGATTTAAGCATTTGTGTGTTCATATTTCTTATCATGTTCCTGATATTGATATTCAACACATGGTTATTTCAAATTTACAAAAGGATATTAGAGATAAGATTCTGCTTACTGAATTTACCTCTTTTCAACAACTTTGTGCAACACTTCACCATTATCAATTACAAGTGAGTTAATTTGAGAGAAACACTCCAATGGCTCATGTTCCAGTTGATAAGAGTGACACTGATCCTAATCTTAATAAGTTTCAGAAACCTAAAAATTATGTCAAGATTAATAAATAGACGAATGTAGTTGTTGATCAAGTTGTTGTTACATCCAATAATGCCACTTCTGCATCCACTACTTTCTGTATGAATCGTACATTTACTCCTCTTTGAAACTTTGCATTCTATAATGAGTAGGTTGTTAAGTGCTAATATGATTACCTTTCCTCCTATTCAACCTCTTCTCCCTACCACAATAGCATCCAAATCCTTCGATTCTAAATCTTTTTGTCAATACCATCGCCAGAATGGCCATGATACTGAAAAATGTTATTCTCTAAAGCATAAAATTCATGATTTAATTGATTCTAAGGTTGTGTCTGTTGATAATTTTGATTGTAGTGGAAATAAATATGTTTTCCTCCTAATCAAAACCTTCAAATCTATATGAATCCTTTACCTACACATGATACTAATACCATAGCTCAACCATCTTCTGTGGATATTGTTTATGATTCAAAGATGGATGATCTTAATCACATTTTTAATCATGTGGAGTCTCAACCTACTGTTCAAGATCCTTCACCTCTACTTCAACTTCCTGTTCCACCTAAACCTCAAAAACAAACTAAGGATAAGCGACCTAAGGAACTTTTAATCACCTTTGATGATTCTAAAATGATTAAGGCTCCTTATGGTCCCCTTTATATCTATGCTAGGATTGCTAAGATACCTACTCTTGGTTTTCTTGTTGATCTCACATCTTTAATAAATTTCATTACTGAGGAAAATCTTTTTATGAAAAACTTACAATGTGATTTCAATGATCCATCTGATGCATCGATCCAAACTTGTAATGGTTTTATTTATCCTGCACTTGGTTCTATCAACTTACCTGTTGAACTTTGTGGTAAAGTTGTAGATACTACCTTCATTGTTATTCCTACTTCTAATCAATTTCAATTCAAATTTGGTTTACTTTGGATAACTGCTATGCATGCTATCTCTTCTCCTATTAATAAATGTCTTAAATTCATTCATAATGGAGAATTCCAAATGATTAATCATAGTTTGTATCAACCTTCTAGGCCTAGATATTGTGCTACTCTTGATTTATTTTGGCCTTGATTACCTAACTCATGTCATCCTCACCCTGATCATCTCTTTCACTCATACCAAGCTTATAAACATCACAAAATTGTTGAGTTAAGCATGCCTTGGATAGATCTCAACCGTGGTCTTTTCCTACTCCTTCCATACCTCCTTTAGTCATTACTTCTAATTCTAATAATCAAACTTCTATTGTTTCATTACAACCCATTGAGAATCCTCCTATAGAACCTGTGAAGGAATCTGTGGTCATTCCTCCTAGTTCTCAAAATGTCTTAAACAAAGCAAAATGCAACAAATCTGCTAATAAACATCATAAGAAGCACAGAGATAATACTAGGGCCTTTGCTTCTCTTCTTCTAAACTCTTTACCTTCTTTTGACCAACCTATGCCAGATGTGTCTAAAGAATTTAATATTCATAATGATGTTAAGATGAATGAGTATGATGATCCAATTCACATCTTAGATCCCATTTCAATTAATCTTGATGAGGAGGACACTTTATATGATCCTATTGATCTTAGTGATGAATATGAGACCATTGATCTTGACACTGACTTACCTCATATGCTTTCAACTCAATTAACAATTACACCTAGTATCGAGCAACGCGATTCTCAAGAGGATCCTTGTTTGGAACTGGCTATCATTCCTGTTGTATTGGATATAGTCCCTCTTGCGAGTTTCCCACCTTCCCTAACTAATATAAACCAAGATAGGGAGAGTAGGCAATGCGCCTGATTGGCCTATCCTTCATGGTAGCCCTTTTTGTGTTTGCATGTTGTATTGTGCTTCTCCCATAATGTGTTTGCTAAATTTTTGTTAAACTCTTTTATACGACCCGTGTTACTTTGTTGGTGCAAGGTAATAAAAGAATCAAACATGTTGTACAATTCCTCTATATGTATCTTTGTTCTTCTATATTTTTTTTTATGTTATGTTGTACTTGTGCTATTGTTTGTAAATGTTTCCCTTGTATAGTTTTCTTGGATCTGTGACATGGTAGCACTGATTCTTTTTGGTCTCCAGCGTGTCGTCTGAAAATATTGTTCTTCGTAACTCTTAAGTTTTCTTTCCTCCATTGTGATTGTAGTTCTAATTTCTTTGGCAAATGATGTCAATTCATTTCCAATATTATCATATCTATATATGCACATGTTATCTTATGATCATACTGACCCCACAGTAGGTAGATCCCTTCTGTGTTCTTTTGTATGTTTATGTTTATTTCCCTTGATTTGTCTTTATTTGGGGGCATCTCGTAGTGGAAACATAATCCATAGAGTTGTTTATGTTTCCGTTAAAACCATTGCTCCTATTAAAGTGTTAGCAATGAATTTAATGTGGGGGCATATGCTCTACTCACTTTTTGCACACACACACACATTTAAAATATTTTCAGACACTTAAAAATTTTTCCCTTTATGGATTAAAAACTAATCTTTAAAGCATGGACATTTTACTTTTTAGGATCTCTTGATCCCCCCAGTTTAAATTTACACGGATCTCTTGATCCCTCTAGTTTTCAATATGCTGATCCCTTAAGGTCAGAAGGTGTCCTTAAGAATGGATTTCCCTGATGGGTTGACTAGTGAGTAGCCACATTCACTAGGCAGTTCAACTCCATCTTTCTAGTTATGTTGTTTACTTGTGTGGTTCACAATGGGATATAAAATCTCATTGGGCAAGATAATCACACCCTCTCTCTCTCTCTCTCCTTAACTAGTGATGTCTCTCTTATTGTGATCTTTGGGTTGATAAAGAATTAAATCCCTTGGGGGCTTGAGGATTTCTATCCCTTTTTTATTCCAATAAGATTGTCTATTCTTTATGATCTCCTTTACCAAGAGTTTGTGTTGAGTCCATACTCTTGCTAAAGTGGGGGCTAAATTTATAGTTGGAAAATGGCAGCACTTCCATGGTATACTGGTTTAGCCTTTTGAGTAAGTGGTTTGGTGTCATGTCAAGCACCTTGAATGGGTTCCTGATTTAGACCTGGCTTTCCCCCTGTTTTGCCCCATTTTCCACCTCTCTCCAGCCATTTTTTGGCATTCTGGGCTACAGATTTCAGATCTCTGACCTCAGGGTCAAGGTAAACATATTAGGTCTATGTCAACCTCAACCCTGACCTAGGTCAAGGTTGACCTTGACCTTGACCCAGGGTCCAGATTTCAGGATCTCACAGTTTCCAGATGTTGGTCTTTTAAAAAGTTAATTCCCACTTCTAGTTTGACTGTTTCGGGTTCCGAAGCGATGATTCCTAAATTATATTTAATATAGGTCCTCTCCTAGGGGTAAAGGATTTAATGAGAGTTTAATTATCCTATGTCAGCCTCCTTGGAAGATTGTGCCCTAATTTCATATAAAAGGAGGTTTTTCTCCTCTCATTTTCTCTAAGTCCTCTATCCAAGCCTTAGCATCATTGAGCAATTGAAAAGCATTATCAAGTGAAGTTCAAGAAAGCTAAGGAGAAATATTTGAAGCAAGAATCTATCCATCATAAAGCATTCAAGCATTCATTAAAGAGATCCATGGGAGGCCATTGAAGGATTCAAGCTACATAGTGCCCTTTTTGATGATCTCTCCATCCACCTTCTTCCAAGCCTCTTCATATTCAAGAACCCATTCAAGATTTGGTGTTGGAGATCTACAAGAAATTGATTGAAGACATCCTACATTCTAAATTCTAGATCCATTGGTGCATACCTACTTGTGGATTGAAGGATTCAAATCCTCCACAAGAAATTTTACATGAGCAAGGTGAATTGTTTCATTTACTTTGTTTACTTCTGAAATTTCAATTATATATTCAAGGTTAATTCCAAAACCAGGGTTTGACTAAGGCAAAATCCTCCCCCCCAACAAAAAAATCTCTTTTTCTTGCAGATACAGGTTTGGGACTGTGGATTTGAACTCAAATGTAGATACCCTTTTCAGTGAACTATAAGGATCTGAAAACAAATTTTTTGTCGAGGCAGCACAGGTCAAGGTCAAGATTATTGGGTCAGGGGTGACATTTGTGGGTCAAGGTTGACCTTTTTCACAAGACGGTGTCAGATCAGAAAAATATTTCTAGGTTTTGTTTGTCTCCACTTTTCTGTTCTGGATCATACTTTAGATTTTCTAGAAATAGAGTACAAACCTCAAAAAATAGCATTCTTTAGATCTGTAATTCTTTAAGGTTGGTACTTCCTCTCATCCTTTTCAATTAGTGAAATATATCATATCTTATTAATCATAAAACATAATTTAAGATCTTCTTCCTTACTCTCATTTCCAAATGGTTGATTCATTTGTGCACTGATCCTTCTTTTGGGTTAATCAATTTGGATCTTTCATTTGTGCATTTGGGGATAAAAGAGGAACTTCTTATCTTCCTTCCCCTTATATGCTTAATCACATTACAACAATACACATCAAAATTATAATTAAATGTAAAGGTTAAGGAAATACATCACATCTCAAACCTAATCAACCAATCAAAATTTCCATATCAATTTTCTTCCTTTACACTTGGCAGTCTCAAATGAGGATACTCCTTATCATCATCTACAACATTAATAGTTTTTTTTGTTGCAAGGTACTAGCTTCATATTCTGAATCAAAAAAAACTGGTGGCTGGTACTCTTTGTATTTTCCTCCTCTACTACTTACATCTTCAATAGGTTCATTGTCTCCAGAAGACCATGGATAAGGTCTTCTTATAGTGAACATATTTATAGCGGGGCCTTCTTGTCCTCAACATGTCTGTTCACTGCCACCCTCCATTTGTTCAGCTAAGACCTGTGCTACAACACACTGCAAAGAAGAGTGAGGCATATTACAAGAAGCACACCAAGGGGTATTTTCCACATTGTTTGTAGTATTTCTCTTCAAAGGATTAGGGGTTTCCATGGACTTCTATTTTTCCTGATTATCAGGGATAGGCTTTCCATCTTTCCAATTTGTTTTATATAGCATATCCCTCAAATTTGGATGTCTATCATATCTCTAGTACTAATATTTGTTATCATAAAAACCTTTATCATTTTTTCCATCTTGGCAGTAAGATCTTTTACTCCACTCATCAATTTATCCACCATATCTTCCTCATTGACAGGTTTGCTTGTATGTCCTCTTGTCTCCTTCAACAATTTACCACCCTCTCTCTTCCCCATTTTCTCTGAGGCTTGTCTATTGCTTTTAATATCTATGGCTATCTTGTAAGCATCCCTCTGAGTGTGTGGTTTCTTATCCCTAAGAAGGTAAGACATCTTTCCATCAGCAACATTAAAGTATGTGGCTAGACACACTTGCTCAACCAATCTTAATACCTAAAATAACTTGTTCGTGGATTTCTGAAATCTATAATTGAAATCAGCCATACTTTCATTAGGGAACTTCTTAATATTATTTAATTCATTCAACATGTAACCTAAATTAACATGTTCATGGTATTTTTCCCTAAAACATCTGAAAAATTCATCCCTAGATGCTGTGCTACCCTCAGGAAAATTTCTAAACCAGTCCCTAGCATCTTCAATCATAGATTGGACAAAAATATTCATTATGACATCTTCACACTCAATCTCAAAATCAGTAATCTTGTCAGTGAAATCTCTTAAGTGTTCTTCAAAAGTTATGACATTATTACCAGTAAACTAGGGTATTCAATCTCTTACCTCATTTGGGATAATATTTGGATGATCAGGGATGCCATAAAAAACAAAGGACTATATATATCCCAATGAACAGGTCTTCTCTGAAAATTTCCAAGGGTATTATTCCCACTCGTGCATGTTGCACCTCCTTGATTTTGGGTAGGTTGAGGGGAACCTTGCTTAGAACCAGAAACTTGAGCACTTGGCCTTGAACCACCTTGTGGGTTTCGTGATACTATCCCATTGGAAACTAGCATTGAGATACTAGTAGTAGTATTTGTAGTAGCTTGTAGGAAAGCAATTTTCCTTTTAATCTCAGCTGTAGAAGTTTCTAACTCCATCTTTTCTAACTTGCTTCGCTAAATATTCCTTAGCTTTTCTAGCCTTTTCTAGTTCCATGTCAACTTGAGACATACCATAAGGGGTAATTTTGTCTTGCTTAGGCTCATTTATACTCACACCAACCATTTTCTGCTTACCCTTATCAGATGCATCCTTGTTATTCTTCTTGAGCTCAACATTTTTCTCAATCTCATATGGATGCAACTGCCTCAAAATAGGCCCCTCTCCTTCAAATTAATATTTCTTAGAATTTGATTCATTATTAACAACCTATTGCCTTAAGGTTCCAATATCACCGAACAAGTCCTTATCCAAACCCTTGAACTCTTCATTCTAGTCTTAAGCTCATTATTCTTTGTCTTTTTCAAGAGTTCTTCTCTTCCGATTAAAAACTCATAAATCTCCTGCTTACACTTCTTTCTTGCATTGTTTATTTCTAACAATTGATCACGTTCCTTTCTTCTTAAAGCCATCACTTCATCATGTAGTTTATCAGAATCATAAGGTGCAGTTTCAACAACAAAAATTTCTCCTTGTTGGTCCAGACTTTCTTGTGCAGGTAAAAACCCTGTATTAGTCATTTCTTCATCCCGAGAGGGATCAAAAGATGTATTAGCTACATTAGGTCCAACTAACCTTGGATGCTCAAAACTCTTAGAGGATGATGAAAATTTCTCAGGGGTAGGGGTCAATATTATTCCTTTGGATATTTTGGGGGAACTATGGTCAGACCCACCGCTGCTAGACCATTGCCTTCTACCAAGTGTATGGATCTTTTCTCCTAAATTACTTTCAAGATTATTCCTATAACAAGATGCGGTATTTCTTTTTCTACTCATTACAAATCTAACAAAAAACTTTCACAATTTCAATGTTCTATATCAACAACTTTAATACACATAACTCAGAGTCGCCACCCACAAAAAGTATGGGAAAAATTTATAAACTGATCAAGAAATGGAAAAATAAACAATTCATTGTTACAAAACTTTAAAATCCTATTGTTAAATATCCACTCATCCCCAGTAGAGTTTCCATTTTTTTAAAGATTTTTCTTGCAGAATATTAATGTAGTATCAATGCTTGACTCTATGATTCCCAACTCATGATAAAACCAAGCAAAAGTATAACTAAGGAGGATCAAATCCTCCTTCACTTTGAGCTCTACAAACTCAGGTGGGTGTACCTCTTAAATTGGTTTGCTAGTGCTTTTTAATGTAGATGTTGATAACAAATCTTGCAGATGTTAAAAACTAATCGTATGCATAGCTTTATAAACCAAAAGATGCACCTGAAAATAATAAACACTAATGCAATAAGGATTCTCATCTTTCTTTTCTTCGAGCTTCAAGCTCAGGTGAGTATACCTAAAGGATTCACTTCTCCAAGGAATCAACAAAAATACTTGTATTCTTCAACACAAGTCATAAACATTTATGCTTTTCAACATAAACTAAAAGATTATTTAGAAATTTAAGGGTTGATGATTATAACTGCTTATCAAGTACAGACCAGTGCCTAATCCAAGTCAACAGAGTCAAATGAAAATATATTCAAAGAAATTTGTTAAATAACAACACACCCAGAACCCAAATGAAATGCCTTACAAATGATTTTCTCATTCGCACACCTAGACATCAAATTCTTATGTAAATTTTGAATCCCCTAAAACCATCCTTAAGAATTACCCTTCCCTTGAAAGAAACTCAAGAATAATCCCAAATCTACCTTACAAATAGTGTATTAAAACTTGCCTTACAAATTCAGTACACAAGAATTCAAAAATCAACACAGGAAGACATCATAAATGTGCAAAGGAATTCCACCATATTTTTATTAAACTTCTCTCTATTTCAATACATTCAAAATGACCAAAAACTCTTAAAACTAGACAAAATCAGAAAACTATCTAGTAGTTGTGAATTCACCATCCTCTATTATTACAAAATACTTTCTATTTATATTATTCACTAGCCATCTTTGAATCCTAGAAGAAACAGGATGAAACAAGCTTCGGATGGCTAGGAAAAGAAAAAAGCACTAGAAGACAAAATCAGATACAATCATCTTCATTGGTGGAGAAGGGAAACTTGAGTAGCTCTTTGCAATCATTCTGAATCTTTAATAGTTGGCACCTTTGTCTGCAGATATTCAAGGTATCTTCTAAAAGTTGTTATGAGCAATAGTGACCACTTAAAAGGCTAACATACACTATTCTTTGTGATAATTACCCTCCTTGTGCTCATTGATCAAGTGTCAAGTGTCATTCAATCCTCCTCCATTGTCTCTAAGTCTATTGTTGCCTATTTTTTCTTCTTTGGATTAGTGCTTTTGTCCTACAGTGAAACCTCCTCTTTAGTTGGCCAGTCAAAATTTTTGATGCCCTACAATTTCTTTAGTTGTCTCTCCCACATGGCATCAATAATAGCCCTTGTATCTACCACAAACTTGACACAATTTGTTTCAGCTCTAAAAATATAATCCAGAGATTTATTATATTTATCCATATCTAAAACACTATCCTCTGTTAGGAAAGATTCCTTTTCTGGCAGCAATGCATCAAATTAACCTCTCCACTCTTCAACACCTTTCACTTCATCATTTTCATTATGGATAGGAGGGACAAATTTTCTAAAGTTAGGACCAAACATATTCAATTTCAATTGTACCTTATTTTCCTTTCCCTTAAAAAAGGACAAGGATGCACCAATTTTCTCTATCATTTCCCCAACTTTATTTACTGCCTCAGGAAGATATGTCATGTGTGGTTGTAGTGCTTCTAATATTTCAAATAAAGATCCCATGCAAGACCGCACACTGAAAAGTGGATCCAAATTTGCTCTTGCATCCTTTACCTCCTTTTCAATATCGGGAAACTTGGTGTATGCCTTGTGAACTGCATCCATCTTTCCTTTGATTACCTCAATCCTATATTGCAAAATATTGATCAAGGCAGAGAGAGAAACTTCATTCCTATCCCTACCAGATACCTTAGCTGACTGATCAAGCTCTTTAGTGACAGCAGGGACAATGAATTCAACTTCTTGAATAGGAGGAGGAAGAGCCTTGGATGCTTCTTCCAAATTTTCCTTTAGATCCTTCAATTTCTCCTCCAAAACTTGTATTTTCATCAGGCCCTTCTCTCTATCTTTGGCCAATACAATCGTTTCATCAAAAATCCTTTCATATCTTTGTGATAATTGCTCTATCTTGGCTTCATTTAAATGGGAAAAATGAGTGACAACTTTAGAGACTACCAAGTCTGATGTATTCTGTACTGTCCATATAATCTTGTCCCCATCCATCTATTCTTCCACATTAATCAAAGATGTATTTTGTGTCCTTGGAGCTAAGGACTACATGGAAAGAGTTTTGGAGCTAGGTTCATAGCCATAGTCTCTTATCATATCCCCTATCTAAGTCTCAGAGGATAATTAATCATCTGGCTGCCTCCTTATTTGATCTATGATAAATGTTGAGGCTAAATCCCATCCTGGTACAAGCAACATCCCACTTGACCTTACCAATTGTCTAGCCTCTTCCACTGTAATAGTTTCAGAGCTAGGATCATAGGCCTTTATATCCTGCAAGGCTTCATCTCCCACTGTGGTGCCCTCTATAATTTGTAATTGATTCCCAATTTATTATTTTTTTCTCCAAATGAAAAAATTCTTGAACTCATCACTCTTGATAAAGGCGTCATCACACAACAATTTTTCTTGGTACAATTCCCTTTCATATTTGCATAATTTGAGATGCAATTCAAACTCCTCCTGGCTCTCCTTCTTATTTCCCTCTCTTATTCTCTTTCTCAATTGATGATGGTAATGCCTATCACCACTGACCAGAGCAGCTATTCTGTCCTTTTTCCTATCATGTTCTTTTATCTGAGAGGGTCCTCCTTCCTTTGTTCTTTGTTTCTTCTGAGGAGGATCACTTTTTGCCTCTGTGTCAAGAACCTTTGTGCTCTACTCAAAACCATGTGCCTCAGTCATCTGGGAAGGGTTATGCTACTCATAAGCTCCCTCACTATCCTCATCATACTCATAGGATGAGTATTCTTCAGGTGCTTTTTTCTTCTCCTCCAACTGATTTTCCAATTTATTGTATAAAGTATCATACATGTCAATCAATTGGGTGATCCTAGTTATGTAAGGAAAACCTGGTAATTATCCTCCAAATGCAACCCCTACCTTTTTCAATTGTTTCTCCAAGTCCACTAGGTCCCATAATTTTCCCATTCTATGCTATACTTCTTTTTCATCCAGAAATTTTTTGACAATGTCTTCTTCATCACATCCTTTAGGCTCTTGGACGGTGCTAATTCTAGGAATCAATAACTTCTTTGCATTTTTTATGAGGTCCTCGGGGTCTACATATCTATATTGGGATATACCCATCTTATAATGGCTCAACCACCTATTGATTCCCTCTGAAGCTTTCTTCCCAATAAGAAAATCATAGACTTTGAATTGTCTTGGTGTAAACATGTCATTTCTATGAGGAGCCAGATGCTCCTTATCTGTCCACACTAGTTGCCAAATGAACTCAATAAGTGCCACCCTTGGAGGAACATACTTTGGAAGCACGTGTGGAGGCTGAGGACATCCATGTACCCTAATTAAAGTGAAATTATTTCCAAGATAAAAATCACACCAACTATGGTCTTAAGACCATTTATCAACATACTCACAAGGCCTTAGAAGCCTCAACACCTTGACATATAGTCTAGTTATATTCACACCAAGAAAACCCAAAATTGGCTGCACAATTTGATTTTGAAAGCCATAAAACTCATGCTCATTAGAAGTATATTTCCAAACCCTAATCCACAATTACACAGGATATACCAAGAGAAAAATAAAGACTAAAAATATAATCAAGAGGTGACAAGGAAGAACTTATTTGATGAGTGAAGTCATAGAGAGGATTGAATCATGGGACCTACTGACAAGTATTGAATAAAATTTAGGTCGAGTAAGTGGGCAGTTTGAGTAACGATGGACAAAAGGATGTGTCAAATAACTCAGCTGAGAGAAAAATTATGCATAAGTTGTTCGAAGGAAGACTGCATGTGGGCCAAGAAATAAAATATCGAACAAAGTATGATTTTGAGAAAGTAAACTGTGGGCAAAATCAATGGTCTTTATAAACCTATGATAAAAGTTGCATGATGGTTAATTAAGGCTAGATCACAAGATCTTTCCACATGTCCTCAGTTGGTGATGGCTGAATTTTTTTGAAGAGAGGTGGGGTCATTTCACATGAGCCATCGAGAAAAATGCTATGTCAAGTTACTCAGTTGAGAACAAAATGATGCATAAGTTTATCAAAGGAAAATCCGTCAACATAACTATTACCATTGGTATAGCCTTTCAATAGGTTGGTCGATCAGTAGTGAAGTTATCAGTATTATCTATGTCAACAGAGATTCGATGGTAGAGAAAGAATGTTGGACAGAGTAGAGAAGAAGTATGATCTCTGAAATTCTAATGGGTGGAACCTGTGGGAAATTGAGGACTTTCCATGTGGCTGATGATTCACTAAGAAAGATGCAGATTATTTTCTCATGGAAGGTAATTTTTTATTTTCTTAAATTAATATCGTATTAGCTTATTTTTTTATCTGTACAGGATCTGGTTAGTAGTAAAGCATGTGGACAGATTATCAGAATGAGAGGATGCAAATGTTGTAGAGGAAATAGATCATTATGATGGAAATTACAACCAGAGACATCATCCACAATTCAAATACATATGCCCCTACATAATTATTAAAGAATATCAAGGGATGTGGCAAGCTTTTGGGGATTATTCACTAAGCTAAAATGAATCAAATTATCATCTCAGTGTTATTAGTTGTTAGTTAAGATGTAACAAATCTTTGTGAAAAGGGTATATCTT
>MU225445.1:2466793-2507730 GCA_018584345.1 Thuja plicata
CTGTCTTGATCAGTTCCAGTGTATTACAATCTTTCACTTCTTCTTCACATAGACTCTTGATGAATGAACCACATCTGATATTCTGCTCTGTACATCTTCTGTCTCTTTTCATATCATTCACACTTAGTGTATCACAATTGACTTGCTATAAGTATCTTTCTCAAAGTATGAGATCATGGGACCTATAAGACAACTCTTCATAACATCCTTGTCGACTATACTAAGCACGCAAGCATAATTACAACCGCGCAAGTATAAACTGAATAGATGCGACGCTTACTTAAGTCGGCCTCACCAAATTAACTCTAAATTTTCAATCTTCTTGAAACACGTTTGGCACCTTTAGATAACGATCATAAACTCATAACTAATCATGAATATACACATGTATATCTTGAAGATAGGCGCAACTCAAGAAACACGTTACATACGTCAGCTCTAAACAGATACTCTTCTAGAACTGTAACTGCCAATAACAGAATTACACAACTTGACTGAAACATCATATCTAGATCTGCATGTATGAACATAACATAATAAACATGTCAAAAACATGTAGCTAACCATGCAAGTCTTCATTTCATCAATCTGATAAGTACATACATAATTACTACTATGTATTATATGTTGTCATTAATGACAAACATATAATCAATCAACTAAACATAATCAAATCTCCAACACCCTCTGATTCATTCTTTTTTTCTTCTTCACTGATAGGTGACTGTTCTTCTGTTTGTTCCTCCTTACCTTCTGTTTCCTCTTCACCTTCTTCAGTAACTACAAACTTCTTGGTTAAGTTTTTAACCATCTTGTCCTTCTTGTTTACAATCTTCTTGACAACAAGATCTGTCTTGATCTTTTGTTTGGCTTCCTCATAGGTTCCAAATCTTGCTTTCTTGTTGTAATTGGATCATTCAATAGTGCCTTGATGCACTCATTGGCTTGTCCTGATTTGATCTCATATTCTAAATCTGAAAGCCAGGAATTCCTAGGTACTACTGCTTGGATATAAGTAAAATCAGTATCTACCATAAAACATATGTCCTCTTTGTGTTCTTCTATCAAACTTTCAGGTATCCTTGTTCTAGCTTGCAAAATTTCCTTAATACTTTTGAAATACTCATTCATTATGTCATCAAAATCTGTTCCTAGTGACTCTATATGCTCACATATCTGTATGGTTACAGGTCTTCTTGTATCCCATACTACTTTTCCTTTGGAAGGAAAGTATTCTTCAAAGTAAAAGAATATGCACATAATGAGGGAACCAAACTTACAAGTGTTTGTTCTTAAAGATCTTATGGTGTTCATGTTCTCCTCAAGTTGATTCAACAGTATCTCTCCAAGATCCATCTTCTTTCCTTGTTTGATGATTTTGTAAGATGTTCTCATAGTAGTGCTTGCTATGCTATTCATTCTGCTTGCCTGAAATATTTTTTATCCTACCACACATGCACCAAACTTGACTTCTTCATCGGTGATAGTCCTGACCTTGAGACCTCTCTTGTCTAATTTTGCACCAGTTAGCTTTTCCAATTCCTTCAAGGATGGGTGCTTGTGAGCTTGTGGTTTGTCACTTGTAGGATATCCAGTAATTGTATGAATAACATCCTTTGTTATTCATTTTGGCTTATTAAGCTATAAAGTTTGGTTATGCATTTTGCTGAGAACTATTCGTATCCATTCTATTTTGAAAACTCTGGGAAAGTGTAATGCATTCGTGAGTCCTTTCACTTCCAGATGCTTGTGCTCTTCTTTCAGGTTGCCAGCTTCATCACACAGTGCCCTGTAGGCATTATCTAGGTCTAGATCTCCCAATTCTGAGATCTTGCAGTGTATATAGGACCTTACATCCTCTACCAGCAAAACCCTAGGTGGGATTCTGGAGAATGTTCGGGAATCATCAGGTTGTGATGTGATTTCTGGGTGCAGCTTGTATTTTGGTACAACACAAGTGCCTCTGCTGATAAGATTGATCATTTTCCTTTTATCATCTTTCAAATTTTCAACTTCTGAAGTAGATGCCATCATGTTTCAGAATTTAGGGTTTTTCATAAATTAAATAGTGCGGTCGGTGAATGCAGGTACTTACTGAATCCTGTGATTTATTGTGAATCCTTTGAGTTGATTAGGAATCTTGTTGAGGTTGCACTTCAATTTTCTCTTCAATCGCTCTGCTTGGGTCTCTTGGTTGCTCAAAAATTACGGGTGCAAAATGAGTTCAGTCGTCAGACTTTTATAACTTTTGTGCCCTAGGTTGTTATTAATGCCCAACAACTCATCGGTATACAAAGACTGAGTTCATCAGTTGAGGCATAAATAACATCTTCGGTGTAGGCACAAAGTGTCAGGGTTGCTAGCACCTTTGGTGAATTCACCAATGATTTTTGTTAAAGTGGCGAAGACAACTTTCATCGGCTCAAGGATCACCGATGTCCATCAGTTTACACTTAGCGACTTGGCTTTTGTGTAATGACCAATACATTCTGGTAAGTAGTGTTAACTTTTCTGTGTGTGTTCACCGATGCAAATTTGTACCCAATAACCGATGGATGTTTTTCAATAACATTTACAAGTGATAATATAGTGCATCTTCAATAATGTTGATTTGTCTATATGATAAATATGTAATGGAACCGATGCATAATATAACTTTTCATAGTGTAGTTATATACTTACTTGTGCAATTTAGTTGGATGTAGTGATGCCACCAGATCCATTGGATGGGGTGTCATTATTTTCATTGCTTGTTCCAGCACCTTAAGTGTTTGTGGATTTACCCATGTGTTATAGTCCCAAACATGTTGTGCAATTTACCCATGTGTTATAGTCCCAAACATATGAGTTACATTTTCTTGTTGGTTTGTAGCCATTATATGGTTCTTTTGGTGTCCATGTTTTCTTATTCTTTGTCCAACATTCCTGATATGTATGTTGGTTCATTTTGCAGGTAGGACAGTACTTTTCCATATAGGTTTCCTTCTTTAGATTTATCACCTTAGATCTACATTCATATGCCTTGTGTCCTTGCTTGTGACATTTATAACAATTACCAATGAAAGTAGATTGTGATTGAGGAATACCTTTCATTTTGTTTCTGCAAATGTTTGAGGTGTGGCCTTGTTTTCCACAATGATTGCATGACAGCTTCTTGGTTCTTGGAATTGCATATACATTCTTTTGATCTGATTGATTAGATGACTCTTCATTGTTGGTGTACCCTATTCCTGTGTAGTTGTTGACTCTTCGTTGACCATCAAGGAAATCATCCATTCTTTTATTGCTATCTTCAGCTTTCTTGATCAATTAATTGTGATGATTATGAATTCTGAATTCATGCTTTAGTTTCTCATTTTCTTCCCTTAGCTCACCGATGATCTGTATTCTTTCAATGAGTTCAATATTTAATCTATTTGCTTCTTGACTCATAAGAATAATCTGGTTGGTAGTCTCATGGTGATGATCAGTAAGTCTTTGAATCTCTGATTCTTTTTCTTGTAGCTTCTCTATTATTTTCCTCCTATCATCAATAGCCAATGTTCTCTCTAATTCATATTTTCTTGAATCATTCATGACATCAATCATTTTTACCGTCTGAGTCTCTTGACTAATTTTCAGCATCTTGATTTGCTCTGTCAGTTGTAGATTGACTTCTTGTAGACTCGTGATCTCTTCTACTGATGTGTCTGAAGCTTTTCTCATTGATGATTCAACATAGTTGAAGTAATATGGGATCTTCTCTTCTTGATAATATTTTTAATTAAGCCTAGTTTCCATGATGTCTCTTTCATCAAGCAACTTTTTGATGCTTACTCTGGCCTCTTTATACTGCTCATAGTAAATCTGAATTTGTAACTGCTCATTCTCAATAGTCTTTTCCAGTCTATACTTTTCCATTGTGTGGATCTTTTCTCTTAAGTCTTTAAGGTTTTCAAGAAAGAGACCTAGCTCTGATACCAATTGTTGGAATTATTGGAATGATGTATTGAGAGGGGAGGGGTGAATCAGTACCTCTAAAACTTTTTATGTGGTTGGCCCATTAACCTTTGTGTCATCAGATTTATATATACCTATCTATCTGTTCAT
This sequence comes from Thuja plicata, assembly GCA_018584345.1. Taxonomy (NCBI): domain Eukaryota; kingdom Viridiplantae; phylum Streptophyta; class Pinopsida; order Cupressales; family Cupressaceae; genus Thuja; species Thuja plicata. The sequence goes on from MU225445.1 coordinate 2,470,883, forward strand.
CTTTGCTTTTGTATGTGAAGTCGTAATATAAGTTCTTTACATGTATAAACATTCAAGAAACATACATGAAATTAAATAGAACATAACACATGATATGATATCACAGAAAACTCCTGTTAGGAAGTAAAAACTGCAGTGGGGATGTCTACCCACAAAACTTCACTATCTACAGATAAGAAGGGAGCTGGTAAAGGCTTACAATTGATCACTTCTAATGATCTACCTTGTTAGGATTATTATAGTGGAGACCTGTTAGGATCTACTTCATTTGAAGCTTTAGCAACACTGTTAGGTGTGCACTCCATTAAGAGATTTATCAAAGAATGATTAAGTCCACCTTCTACAAAAGGATTTCTATTGTGATGCACTTGTTAGAATGCAACTACAATATAAATGTTGATCTGATAGTGAATGCAATCTCTAATTTATTATAACAAATCCTGTATAGCTTACAATTTATATGTGATCACCTTGAGTGATTGAGTAATACCTTGTCTCTGCTCGTCGGTAGCCTTCCTGTGTTCTTGATAACTGGTTTGATCTATTCCTTAACTTTGCATGAATTCTCTTCTTCAGCTTAGATGCTCTCCATGGCTACTATCATTTATCAATTGATTACAAGTCTCTCTAATTATAAATGATGGAACATCTATTTATACTAGCTTCTATCTCTATGCTTGATTCACGCTTTTCAAATTAACTCTAGATCCAAGGTTTACAACTTGACCTTGATCTTTAGTTAGATATGTTTTAGATCCGTTAGGATGCTTTAAAACATTTAAAATATTCTTGCTTGACCCTCAAGTAAGTATTTAAAACAAGTAAAAACTCTATAAATAGAATTACATTGCTTTATCTGACGTGTAAATTTAGATCCACTTTTTGCGGGTTCTGTAACTGACTGTCGAGCTACTCTGTCAATCTGTCGGTTTTGTCCTTTGTCGGTGTTCCTTAATTGATTTATTCATTGGGTATGCCTTTTTTGCTCCATTGGCGATGTTCTAAAAACTGTATCGTCGATTATGCTTTTCGTCGGTCTTACTCGTCATTGTTCATCGGGCACGTCTATACTTAGCATTTTTACGATAGACATTTTGTCTCGTCGGGTATGCTTGTTTTCTGCCGGTTATGCTTATACCAATGACGTTTATCATGTTTTCCCTTTAAGTATACTAATGGAAAAACTTAATGTCATCAAAAAATTGGACAACATCAATTAAAATTAAAGGATTAAATAATCATGAAATCAAATAATCAAATTCAAGCCTAAAAGGGATCAATCAAAATTATATAATTGATTTTAATCAATTAATTGTATAGTTTTAAATCAAAAATCAAATCCAACCCATTCACCCTTACATGGCTAGTTTAATTAAATGATTGAATTAGATAAATCCTAATTTATTTCAACTCAATTTGATCAACCCATGAGAATTGAGGATCTTGTCTTCTTGTCCCACCCTTTGAGGACAACCATTTAAATGGTCCCCCCATTTGAAACCATTTGAGCGATCAAACTCAACCAAGGATTAACCAATGGTCAATTCACTCTACCCCCTACCCTTGGGAATTTGCTATAAATACAAGCCATTTTGTATGCATTTGATATCCTAAAAATTTGAATGTATAGCATCCTTATTATAGGCAATTTGTGAGCAATTGAGAGCATTGTGAGCAATTGAGAGCATTTTTGTTCATTTGGTAGAAGCAAATTGTTGATTTGAGGAGCATATCATGAGCATTTGAGTTAAAATTTCATATCATTTGAGAGAATTGAGCTAGATTTAGGCATTTTATCTTTAAATTTCTCATTCTAGGATTGTCCTTGAGAGAGATTAAGGCTGAGAGCTCTTTCAACAAATCTTAGAGAGAGAGCCATGAGATGTCATGGATTTAATTGCAATTCTTAGGCTAAATTGTCATTTTATTTCCATAGAATTGTAGTTTAGAATCCTAATTTCATGAAGGTGTAATTTCTCACACACAAGACCCAACCAGTTTGGTTAAAAATTTCCTTGCTTTTCTCTTTTTGTCTAATTTTTCTTATTTTCCATTAGGACTAGATCACCAACTTCAAAAGCTCTAGGGATGACCTTTTTGTTGTAGCTTCTTCTGAGATATTGTTGATATGCTTGCAAAGCTTTCAGTTTCCTTTGTCTCTTTTTATTAAGCAACTTGATTTCATGTAATCAAGATACTCTAGATTCCTCATTTGAAATGATTTTCTTGAGGGATACGCGCAATAATGGGAGTTCAACCTCTATTGAAAATATGATTGCAGTACCGTATACTAGAGAATATGGAGTTGTACTTGTGAGAGTGCAAAAACTAGTGTGGTATTCCCATAAGGTGGGGTTGAGTTGGAGATGTCAGTCTTGGCCAGCTTCATTGACTATCTTTTTTAGAATTTCAATAATGGTTTTGTAATCAAGTTTAATAGAATCCTGCAATAATACTGAAATCTCAACCACAAAGATATTTTTAAAGCAATTAGTATTCCCAATACTCAAGAAATGATGTAGGAAAAATAATAAGCATAAACAACAATTAATATGAAATTATTCTAAGAACAAAATGAATATTCAAACCATAAAATTATTCCTTGGTATTTCCTTCTTTATGCAATGTGGGCTCTCAGAAACAAGTGCTCGATTGTATGCCAGCATAAGAATTCAAAGAAATTTTGGTTACCAAAATCAAAGGTTTGTCTCTCTATTTATAATATCTTAGGGGTTTCAACCAAGAATCCATGATTGAAAGACTCATTGATTTTGATTGAGGATTTGAACTCGAAGTGAGTAGGAGTTCAACTTTGCTTGACTGCCATGATTGGGGGATTGATTGACATGTCAAAAAATAGATTGGAGAGATGACTTGAATATACTAGTGAGTTAACAAATGGTATGGATGAGTAAGCTAATTGCATGGATTAGAAGATTGAATTGACTAGAGACTTAACTAGTTTTTTGGGGAGTAATTAACAAGTTAGCTTCCTTTAGGATTCACATTTTGTTTCATGGGCTACAACCAAGGGTTTTCTTCCTGGTTCTTTCCCGTCGGTATGCCTGCTTGAACCTGTCAACTGTAATAACTTCATTTTATTTTAATAAAATTCACGGCTCTGCCACTTTTATTTAAAAAAAATGTAGATTGAATAGTTAGGAGAGAGAATTGTGAAAGAAGGAATTATGATTAGAAGCTAACTCAAAGAGAGTGCGAGTCAGGAATTTAGAAGGATAATTATGATTTAAATAAATGGGCGTCAAACTTTTTTTGTCTCATTTTCAATGCCCTAAATGTTCATCGTATATTCGACCAATCATTTATCAAAAAAAGGTAGGTGCGTGGTCCACAATGATCATGGATCAGATGAACAACACTGTCATCGCCTATATAGATTTGTCATCAAAAATGGTTGTTAAACATTCATCAAAAAAGTGATGGACAAGCACACTAAAGATAATAAATCTCAAGAGACCATAATAGTTGGTCTCCGTCTTTGGTCCATATTACTGAAAAAATATTTTATATTTATTAGCTCATCAAATGCGGGGATTTGAAATAATTGAATAGAATATTTTCATGATAATGTATATTATTTAAGTAGACGTTACACGAATTTATCTACTTCATGCACTTGTCGACTACAAGGATAGTGATAATGAAGCATCTCCTCCCGTGGCCTGCATTACTCAGGCCACAAGCAGGGATGCTTATTTATTGCTATCTCCGCAGTCAACAAGTGTGGGAAATATAAATTTGTGTAGCGTCAAACTAAAATAATGTATGTTATACATGAAAATATTATCTATTAAATTATTTTAGATCACCGCATTTGATGAGCTAACGAAAGGTAAAAACATTTCCCTCAATCATATGGACCAAAGACAGAGACAAACTATTATGGTCTCTTGAGCTCTACTATATTTAGTCCTAGCTACTAGGTAAGGCCTGTAAGACTTATACCTGTCGATCATCGAGAATAATAACCACCTTGCTTTTATGTACACTGCACAGTATCCAATATATTACTAAAGATGAAGAGAAGGTAGAAAATATGAATGGATAAAAGAAATGAAAGATACAATAATATTATCTTGTTGTTTACCTTCTCATAATTAACCAAATAATTGATTCCTTTAGACCTCTAGTGTTGATGAGCTGCAGAAGCTTAACATGTTTTGACGGTTTCATGAACAAAAGACTACGAACATTTTTTTTGTCCCTGGGACCCTAAAATATTGACCTTCTCTTTGTTTGGAGAATAGTTTAACATTCTCTACTTAATAGGGCCAACCACGTGAAGGTGGAAGTGTTGGAAAGTGATCAAATTGGGAAATGTGATACACTTTTTGGTTGTCATTTATGGAAACACATCTAGGTTTAAGATCGATTATTTTGAAGATAAGTTTTGGTATGTCCAAAATCGACTAAGTACAAAAATAGAGATACAGTATTGTTTTGGATATCAAAGATAGAGATCGATGAATTAAGGCATGTGAGCTTAGTGAAAGATAGTATGGAGTATTTTTGGCATACACCTAAGATCGATTTGGTTTTGGATAATTGTACGGAGAGTTATGAGGATTTGAAGACTGACAGACAGTAGAGAACAACGATACAGAGTAGTTGGATAGAAACGAAGAATAAAGGAGAAAGATTTGGACCCCAGGAAATTGAAGACCTTTTTGTTGTTGATAGTCTACACTTTGAATATGCAAGAGCGCCGACTATAAATTTAATGTTTACTATATTAATTGTATTTTGTATTGAAGGCTGACTTAAACTGTTTATAATATTTATTCTAAGAGTCAACTTTGTAAAGTTAAAAAGATATATATGTAAGATCTTTTTGGTAAAGATTGGGTGTAGTGAGCAAGTGAAGGATATGTAGAGTAGACATGCGAATGGAAGAGCAGAGAATGGCAGAGCTATTAAGGAACTATCAAAGCATTTGTGATGCTTGTTTTTGTTCAACACTAAGAACCTTTTGTAACATAATTACATTGTAAGAGCTATAAGATTATTGGCCCCTAATAGGGTGTTGTGAACCTTTAACAGGGTTTTTATTCCTCCAACAAGGAAATGTACTTAGTACTATGTAATATTCAGCTCCTAACAGGGCTAGGTCTCCTAACAGGGACATTATACTTTAGTGCATGCTTGTGGGTATCATCCCCACTGGGATTTTCCCTTGGCCAGGGTTTCCTCGTAAACAAATCATGGTATTATGAGTTCTGTGTTATTTTTTTATGTTCTTTCCTTTACTGCAATTGTATGGTTAATGTTCAAGTGGTTGAAGAATTTAATTAACTTTTATAATACTGATTCACCCCCCCCCCCCCCCTCTCAGTATTATCCAATCCTAACAATTGGTACCAGAGCTTTTGGCGCTTGGAGAGAAAGCCTAACAGCTTGAAGGAGATCAAAATGGATTTTAATGGTTTGCAGGAGAACTTTGAAGCTGCACTTGAAGACCTTGATAATGCTAAAGCAAAAAATGGTGAATTAAAGTTCAACCTCCGAAGAGCTGAGAAATTCATAAAGAAACTGAAAGAACAGCTTGAACTTTCCAGAAGTCATAGAGAAGATCTTGTGGTTCAGATAAAAGAAGATTCGAATGAGGACAATTCAGATTAGGTGAAGCAACTGAAAGAAGAGATTGAGACTCTGAATCTTGAGAACAAGAATATGGCTAAAGAAATGTAGATACAAGAGGATGCTAAGAATAAAGATGAAGAAACCTTGAACAATGCATTGAATCAAATGAAATATGAAGCTGAAAACTACAAGAAAAAATACTTAGAACTGGAGAAATACAATCAGATTGTGAAAGGTGAACTTACTGAAGCAAAGAAACATATTGAGGAACTTCACACTAGCAGTGACTTGATTGATGAACAGTTAGACAAGAAGAAACCTAAAGGTGACATGACTGGTATTGGCTTTAATGAAGCTGAATGTTCAAAGAATCAGGAAGAGAAATCAGTAGAGAAGATTGATGCTGAGAAACCATCTATTGAAGAACCTAAAGAGAAGATCAGACCTTTCAGAGGTAGATTCTTTGGTTGTAATAGATTTGGACACATGAAGAAAGATTGCAGAGGTAATGCCCCTTTTAGAACTTTTTGTGGTTATTGTTTTAACTATAATGGATATGGGCACAAGAAGAAGGAATACATAAGACCTAATCAATTTGGATATCGAAAAGACAATGGAAGATAACCTACAATGAAACCTACATGCTACAAATGTAATAACATTGGGCACATTGCGAAGTACTGTAAGTTACAAGTTAATCAAGAAAGAAGACCTCCTATATGTTACAAATGCAATAATCCAGGACATATAGCAAAGTTTTGCATGTATAATGGAGTAAATAACAGAAGAACACCACCTCCTATGAATTTACAGAAGAATGGAAATGATACTGGCAAGAGTATTACAAATGTGAAGAATGATTTTGAAAATTGTTTTAAGAAAGTAGAAGACAAAAATAGTGGCAAGATATGGAAGATTAAAGAAACTAGTGAGACATCAGTTTAGGGAGAGTTAGTAGATGCTACTGGATCTTCGCCTGAAGGTAGCAAGATAGAATCGGCCTAATTGGCCGATCATGGCCTTAGGGGAGCATTAAATGCAACACATCAGAATTTATCCTGCCCTGCAAATCATGTAGTGAGCTCATGCAAGCTTGGGGATGTGTTGAGCCGACATTATGGATCATATAACTAAGAGCGCATCATCGGATGACTTTTATATTTTGATCGTGAGATTCAGCAGTTGACCAGACACTTTGGAGTAAAAAAATAAATTTCATAACCTAACTTGTATAAAGCACCGTGTTATGATCTATTTTTTTATCATTTGATAAGGAGTGAGCCAAGGAGATTAGAGATCAGAAGTATTCAAACATTTCTACACCTGCCGTGCATGATCAATTGAAGCATAAACTCGGATTTCCGCATGTGAAAGGTATTCTACATTATCTAAGCTATGGATGCACCTATCATTTTTTATGTCGTTGATCGTCCTAGATACAAATTCAAGAAATATCCTTATAAGTCGTGTCAAGAGGATCCAGAAGGATCATTTTCACAGACCCCACATGGCATACTGCACATAGAAGACATCAGGGCTTACATACACTGTAATTATGACACATTGGAAAATAGAGATATATATACTGAAATGGCAAACATGTCTAAAAATAGAATCATGAAGGAAGAATGGAAACATGTCAGTCAATTAAGTATAATGAAGATTATGGACTTGTGTGACTTCGATGAGAATGAATGGTTTAAAATACTTATGAGCAGGGTTCATGACCAATTCATATGGATTGGTAGCCAACCTGTGAAGATATGCAGTGACCTAATTCATGATATTACTGGTTTAGATAACACTGGAGTTGTACCTATTGCGGAGAAGCATATTAAGAAGGAAATCAAAACCCTAACACACTCAAAGTGGGACAAAAGGGAAATGATAGTAAATGATATTTTTCAACAAGATGTAAGGTTGATTGCAATGATACTTGGTTACAAATTTTTCTATAGTAGCAGACCTAATTCAGTATTAGTTGGAGTTATTATGATGGCATGGAGAATGGTAAAATAAAACACATAATACAACCTATGCGAGGTATTGGCACAACAATTCCTTGAGAATGTAAAGCTTGTGAAGAAAGACAGAATGAAAACCTTCAGATTTGGATCATTATTGGTACACATGTTCATTCATATTGAACATAAGTTTCCTGGTCTACACCCTAGTGGCTGGAAAACTGGAGTTCCCACTGGTATTTTGATTTCACAGAGTTACATGAGACAGAACACTACTTGGGTAGATGGAGAACTGTTTGCAATGATTAAAATTCTACAAAGACAAATGAAGAGTAGATACAGACTACATGAGGACATTGTTGAGAAGTACAAGGACACAATTTGTTTTATGGTTGAAATAGGCTGTGTATGTTTTGAGGTAGTGACCCCTAGAAAGAAATGGTGTTACCCTATGGGTTATGAAGTGAGTTCTAAAGTACTCACCATGCAAGTAGAACATATTCTTGCATCAGAAGTTAATACATCATAAGAGAGATGGGGAACATATGAGGAGAAGCTAGAGAAGGTAAGAGAAGAACAGTATAGAGGATAGAGGAAGAGAAATATTTCCAATCTTATTCATGACTATGGAGTAAAGGCTGGTCTATCTGAGGAAGAACTGAAAGATATGAAGAAGAGAAGAAAACAGAGAAGAATAAAGCATGGAAACTTGACATTAAAATGCTGGAGAAAAGAGCAATTGAACAAGGAAAATTGGTCTCTATTGATAAATATTATGACAGATATGAAGAAGTAGATAAACTAAAAATTGAATACATTGTAATAGAACACGTGGTTATTTTCAAGAAGACACTTTTGGAAGTTGAAGGAAGCATACCCTCAGTTTTGTATACAAAATTGGAAAGCAGAAAACGTTTGGCAAAATTTGAAGATGATCATATTAGAAACAAAGAGATTGATGACATGCTACCTATGTTATATGTACAAGAGAGTGATACTATAGTCAAATAATTGAAACCCTTTTTGAGGAAAAAGAAAAGATTACTAAAGATAATGGTGAGGAAATATGATGAAGCGACTGAGGAAACTCAGAAGGCACTTGAGAAGATACTGTTGAGAACTATTTTTGTCAAGCCCCAACCTCCTAAGAAAGATTTACCTATACAATTTGAAATGGATGAAAGCACAAAGGACATAGAGACTAATGATGAAGAGAGTAAAGAAGACACTAGTGCAGTTTTCTATGTTTCTGGTGTGGCAGTAACACTACACCCCTCACAAGATGAGAAGGACCCTTTTGCAGGAACAATGGACACTTCTATTGTTGATGAACCTGAGAAGGAAGAGGAGACTAAGGAAGATAAGTAGAAACAGGATGAAGGACAGAAGACTGAGCAAAAATAAGATGAGAAGGAAGAGATAACTTTACCATCTAGATTATTGTTGGCAAGTAGTAATGTAAATGTTGATAACATGGATGAAGATGAACTGGTGAAACTGGCATTCACCATACTAAACAAAGAAAAGGAGAAATCAGTACAGAAAGGAGATAAGAAAACAAAGGTGATTTCAAGAGCTATTAATACTATGAATAAATTTCTTCCAGTACCCTTAGTATTCTAGAACAAAGATGATATTGAGAACTTGAAAGTCAAACTTGATGAGTTTGATGGCCATTTTGAAAATTTGTTGAAGACTGCAAAGGAGAAAGGAGAGAAAACATATAAAGAGAAGAAGTTGATAAAAGTATGCAAGTCCATCTCATGGGACTTAGGAGTTGTAAAAACTTGTCTGATAAATGCAAAGAACTACATTACACATGGGAGAAAGTTATTTGGTTACAACATGAATCCTATCAGACACATTCAGAATGTTGAAGATATTATTGCCAAGGAAAGGGCAACTTTGAATAGGTCAATGGATGGTTGTGAAAAATCTTCACAAACCACTACAGAGTTAGACACAGAAGTGACAAAGATATTGACTAAGATCAGTGTATTGGAGAATGAGAAGGAGAGATTACTGAACACATTCAATTTACTGAGGAACTTCATTACTCTGAAGCTATCAATACTTGAGGCATATCTGACAGATTTAGAAAAGACTACAGATTCATTGGCTAAAGGCTTACCCACAGACTTGAAGAATGCTAAAACTACATCTTTTGCATTGAATGGATTGATTCATATAAGTCATATTTTTTTTAAGACATGGAGCTCTGACGTGAAGATTTTGGAAGATTCCTTCCAAGATATTCTAAAACTTGTGATCAAGAAGTGATACTTATTTGTATGCACCTTTTTCATTGTTGTCAAAGGGAGAGAAGAGAAGAGAGAACAAAAACATGAATGAAGAAGAGAAGAGTAAACAATATATATATATATATATATATATATATATATAAAGAAAAGAAAATGAAAAAGATGAGGAGAAGAAGTGGAGACAGTTTTGTTTTGTTGGAACACTTAGTACCTTTTTTTTTGTTAAGTGTTGCCATCAATGCCAAAGGGAGAGATTGTTGGCAAGTGATCAAATTGGGAAATGTGATACACTTTTTGGTTTTCATTTATGGCAACACATCTAGGTTTAAGATCGATTGTTTTGAAGATAAGTTTTGGTATGTCCAAAATTGAGTAAGTACAGAAACAGAGATACAATATTGTTTTGGATATCAAAGACAAAGATCAATGAATTAAGGCATGTGAGCTTAGTGAAAGATAGTATGGAGTATTTTTGGCATACACCTAAGATCGATTTGGTTCTGGATAACTGTACAGAGAGTTATGAGGATTTGAAGACTTACAGATAGCAGAGAACAACGATACAGAGTAGTTGGACAACAACGAAGAATAAAGGAGCAAGATTTGGACCCCAGGAAATAGAAGACATATTTTTGTTGTTGATAGTCTACACTTTGGCTATGCAAGAGCGCCGACTATACATTTAAGTTTACTATATTAATTGTATTTTGTATTGAAGGCTGACTTAGTACTATTTGTAATATTCATCCTGAGAGTCGACTTTGTAAAGTTAAAAAGATATATATGTAAGATATTTTGGTAAAGATTGGGTGTAGTGAGAAGGTGAAGGATATGTAGAGCAGACATGTGAATGGTAGAGCAGAGAATGGTAGAGCTATAAAGGAACTATCAAATCATTTGTGATGCTTGTTTTTGTTCAACACTGAGAACCTTTTGTAACAGAATTACATTGTAAGAGTTGTAAGCTTATTGGCCCCTAATAGGGTGTTGTGAACCTTTAACAGGGTTGTTATTCCTCTAACAGGGAAATGTATTATGTAATATTGAACTCCTAACAGGGCTAGGTCTCCTAACAGGGACATTATACTTTAGTCCATGCTTGTGGGTATCATCCCCACTGGGGTTTTCCCTTGGCCAAGGTTTCCTCATAAACAAATCATGGTGTTATGAGTTCAATGTTATTTGTTTATGTTCTTTCCTTTACTAAAATTGTATGGTTAATGTTCAAGTGGTTGAAGAATTTAATTAACTTTTATAATACTAATTCACCCCCCTCCCAGTATTATCCAATCCTAACAAGAAGCTCATCAGGCCCCTCCTAGGAGCATCTTATGACCCCTTACGATGCTTTAAGACCTCTAATATGTATTCTTAGGGGTCTTAAAGGGTCATAAGGGGTCATAAGGGGACCTAGGACACAACAACTAAGAAACATAAATGTAGGCATCATTGTCATAATTCTTTGGAGACACAACATAATTGAGTGGTATACCCAGATGATGCAACACAACCACTACTCCTCAAGTTCTAAGTTGACACTGTAGGATCCAAAAACCATAGATAAGGATGGTTAAGCTAAATGCAATACAGAGGGGGATGAATAAATTGAGAGAGTAGAGGAGGAGGGCCGTAATGACCAAAATAATACAGGTTTTGCAAAAATAATATCCAAATTATAATCTCCATAAACCTTGGAATATTTTTTTCATTATGGCTCTCCGACTTCAGCTCTCTCAATTTATTATTCTCCCTCTCTATTGTATTCAATCTAGCCATCATTATCTATGGTTTTTGGATCCTACAGTGTCAAATTTGAACTGGATGAGTAGTGGTTGCATTGCATCTTCTGGGTATACCACTCAATTATGTTGTGTCTACAAAGAATTGTGACCATGATGCCTACATTTATGTTTCTCAAATGTTGTGAAATTAAAATTCTTCTAAGGAACATGTCGTGTCTATGTGGAACTGGGTAGGATCATCACCAAAGAGAGTTTTGGATTAAAAAAACTCCCTTTCACTTAATAATTATGAACCCATCAATGGTATACTAATTGTTTAGGATTGTAAGTTTTCCTTGATGACTTCAAATTACCAAGAAAAAGGTGTTTTCTGGTACAAAAGACTTAGCAACCTCTAGGGCGTTTTGCTTTAATGCATTACACCCCTGACGTACTTCAAGGAAACATTTTGCATGAGGATTATAGGGAAATGTAACCAAGATTCATATAAAGAAAGGTGTTGGTCTTGGAAATGGTTGATGGTGATTGATGAAGAAGATTTGAAAATAATGATTGATCCAATCATAGTGGTACAACATCTTCAAATATTCTTCATAATCATCATCAAATGAACATTTTCAAATCTTCTTCATCATTCATCATCTCAGTATTCTACAATCATCTTTTGTCAAATAATTATCCTCGAAAAGAGAATAGTATCAAGAAACGATCATGAGAGAGAGCTTTGAAAACAAGAATAATGGTAAAGTGTAACATATTTTTAACTCCTTGGTAGGAAAATCCTTCAACTCATCTATTGTGATTAAAAGTCTTCTAAGGAATGCACAAGATAGCACTAAGGATGTTAAGCCAAAATTTTCCATGCCCTTTGGATATTATAGACGAGTATAACTCATAGCAACAAGTTTAAAAGGTGATATTTTATTGTGGTTTCCTCTCGCAAGGGTTTCTAAGTAAAATTTTGTGTGCATCTTATGTTCCTTTTGTTAGATATCAATTGTGTAGATGCTTTGTTTATTTCTTATACTTGCTAAAGTTTTAAAGTGAAAAGATTGGTATTATATTGATTCACCCCCAGTATAAGTTTGTGTTTCTTTTATCCAAAGGTAGCTGAAGAAAATAAATCATGTCCCTATGCTTAGATATGTGGCATCATCACTAAGTTCAACTTGTATACTTGCCTAATATTCTAGAATTTTGTTGAAATCCTACTTGTTGAGGTTCATGTGTCTTGATGCTCTATTAGCCACATGCCATTGCACACTAGAAATGATGTTACTAGATAGACACAACACCGGCATGATGAAGGCTATGTTGATCTTGGATGAAAGCCCATACACTGGTTTAAGCTTCTGTTCTCTTTGCAAAGTAGTTATGTCAATGCTTGTCCATCCATTTCTTCTCAAGATGTGAGCAGTATAGTGGCCATTCTTGTGGAATTTGTAATAATGACTCAAGTATTTCTTTTCCTATTGAAAAGAACTATAATCCTCCTATCCCCGTAAACACTTATAAATTCCTCCATTCTTAGCACCCTTATTTGTTTTCTTGATGATAGCTATGTTTTTTACTCTCTTCCACTCTAGTTGAAAGTCTCAAGTTTGATCTCGCCTTAGATAAAATAATTCCAAAATCCCCTTGGGAGGATCTGGAAGTGTGTGGAAGAGTCCATGTGACAAATCCCTATCCTTTTAGTGATTATTGTTGATTTAAATTCTTAAAATTTCTTTATTAATATTCACAACCCTAATGACCTAAGATTTGCCTAGAAAACACACGTCATTGATCACTCAACATACGACTATTAGTGTGTAGCTTGATTGAATGATGGTTATAATTATAAAATGATCGCCTCAAGACATGAAATTTAAACTTTTAAATGTAAGAGGTAGGCTAAAAAATTCAATTTAGTTTAAAGATTTGATCATGTCATATGGCACAGTCCCAAGTTGGGGAATTTTATGAATATCGATGCAAAGACTAGTTGCAGTAGCAAGGAAGAAGAGAAAAGTGGAAGAAGAAGAGAGTACTAGGAAGGGTACTCTTAGAGATGAAGTTTCACCTATGATGTGGGGTGTTTTGGAGCTCTAAATTTTTGGCAAAATTTAGAGTCCTATATAGTGATAAAACTCTAAAATGGCATCCTAAACTCCATGCCCAATAATTGATGAAATGATGGAGTACATGAAATGACATACAAAAATATATTACTTTTTAATTAAAAGTTGAGGGATTGAGGAAGGAATCTCTGTGACAGGAACAATCAAAAGTATTTAAGCGAAGGTTTTAGAGATGCTGGAATTTCGACCCACTGAAAAGATGATGTCGATGGAGAATGAAAACGATCAAAAATTGAAAATCTAAAATAGACCCAGTTCATAAAATCAAATTTCCTATCTCTAGTAAACATCTTATGTTCATACAATCTATTTTAGATTTTTGGCCAAAGCCAAATCTGAAAGATAGGTAGTTATTACTGTTAGAATAACTGAGAAGGGGGGGGGGTGAATCAGTGGCCTCAAAAATATTCCAATAAATTAACCCAAAAAATTATTAAAAAAATTATAAGCCTCTATTTATCTTCATTCCTACAAGATGAATGCCTTAAAACAAACTCAACAAATAACTACCGCTTTAAGTTCACTGTTAAACCTTATTCTTACTGTTTACCGATTTGCAGTCTTTCATTTACCGAAATGCAGTAAATAACTTAGTGTATACTGATAAATCCACATTAGTTATGTGTAATGCAAAACACTAAAGTAATGACTCATAAACACATTAACACATGGATTTTTAATGCGGAAACCCTGTTAAAGGAAAAACTAGTTGGGACCGGTAACCTAAAATTTTCACTCTTTTGAAGTGAGCTCGGTGAAGAGCCAACCCTGTTAAAGGCTACAAACACATTGTTAGGTGTGACCTTGTTAGAGGATTTAAATAGAATAGTTTGTCACTTGATATCTGGCATCTCTATGCTACCTTTATGATCAAACATTGTGTAGTTTGTCACTTGGTATCTGGCATCTCTATGTTATCTTCATGACCAAACCTTTTGATACTCCTTAGGATGTATATCAATAAATAAAGGATTGTTAAGTCCTGCTCGGTTAAGAGACTTTCGGATCCAATGGTTAAATTGAAACAGTAAATGATTTGTTCACATATACAACTATACTTTGCATATTTTTAGATCTATTGTAAGCTCATAATACCTTTCTGATCAATGTATCTTTTCAATAACTTTTCTCCACTTCTTTCTGCTCGGTGATGTTTTGCTTCTCTGTTGCTCAGTGTCTGAAGAATTAGCTTTGTTCTTCAGCTTGATTGATCAAGACTGTGTGAAGTCTTTCACTAGTTTCTCTTCAGCATCTTCTTTTTCTATTCACCCCTAATTCACAATGAATTATCTTGTCTCTTTATAGACATGATTTCACCATTTCTCATCTCTTTACTTTCTTGTTCTTGGCATGCTCGGTGATTTTGTGCTTCTCTGTTGCTCGGTGTCTAAAGAATTAGCTTTGTTCTTCAACTTGATTGATCAAGACTGTGTGAAGTCTTTCACTAGTTTCTCTTCAGCATCTTCTTTTTCTATTCACCCCTAATTCACAATGAATTATCTTGTCTCTTTATAGACATGATTTCACCGTTTCTCATCTCTTTACTTTCTTATTCTTGGCGTGATCCGTAATTCTAGCCAATCTTGATTTAAAGCTATACTTCAGTTTTATCTCGTAGATTTCTCTTTGACAACTGGAATAAAACAACTTTAAATCTCTCTCTTATCTTTGGCTTTAAATTTTTTATGAAAACAATATTAACAACCAGTTAACTCCTTTATCTCTTTCCAACTAAGTCTTTTGTCATTTTTGAACTTCAATTCTTTTCGGTGTTTTAACTCTTTGTTAGCTTTGGTCAACACTTCAGTTGTCCTTGGGCATCTATATCGGGGTTTTATGTCTGTTGGGTTTGTCTATGATTCTGCTCATTGGTAATGCTTGCTCAGGTTTCTTTTTGTGGTATCACTATGACTTTCCTCTTGGGTTTCTCTATCTATTGGGGTGCACTTCCTGTCGGTGTTTGTAGTCACTTAGTGAAAAATGATCTTTTATGCATTACTGAAAGCATAACCTTTATCTCTCTAGCTCTCAAAAGTCTTTGACACTTTGTATATAACCAATAAGATTATATCAAGTTGACATCAATGACAATACAATACATTAACTGATTTAATGTCTTGCATTAACTTTTTGTAGCTTGGTGATCATCAACTTAACATATTCAAAAATTTAATTAGTTATAGTTTATCAATCTCTCCCCTTGGCATTGATGGCAACACACTACATTATCACACTATATTATTACTAATACAATATGAAATATATCAGTTGTATTTCATCAAACTACCAATCTTTTTGTTCAATAACCAATACAAATGTCTAGCTCTCGGTAAGCTCATATAGCGTAGATTTGTTTCTTGCAGAGTGCTTTATTCAATCTTCAATCCCTTCACTGGATAGATGTAGCAACTTCTGATTCTATCTTTGATGTTGTCTCTCCCTTTGATTTTTCCTCTCCTTGATCATCTCTTTTTCCTTTGACAGCAATATAGATATATTCTCTCCCTTTTGATATTATCTCCCTTACAGGTCACATCTCTTCCTTAGGATATCTTCTCTCCCTTTGATGGATATTTCATATGTATATATAATCTCTCTTCTTTGGATCCTCTTAGGATAATCTCTCCCTTTGACAACAATGCCAAAGTAAACATTGATCATGCCAAAGTTATATCCCTTCACCCTTTTTATAATATACTCCTGGAATTTCCCTATCCATCAACAATACAATGACTAGTGTTTGGTGTAGATATGTACCTTTCTATGTACAAATGTATCTTTGCAGTCCATCTCTTTTTTTGCATCATTATGAATGATCTTCTACTTATTTGTAGGTTGATGCAGCCTCCTATTTAGCTTACTGACCAATAGACAAGGGTTGGACCCCTAGTCTCTTTCTCAAGTACTCAAATGTATCTTTAGGTAATGGCTTTGTGAATATATCAACTAATTGTTCCTTGGATTGAACATATTCTAGTATCACTTCTTTCTCTTGCACTTTTTCTCTTAATTAATGATACTTGATAGCAATATGCTTTGCCTTAGCATGCATGATCAGATTATTAGAAATGCTTATTGCACTGGTATTATCACAGTAGATAATCACTAGTTCAAGAATTTTCATATTCATACCTTCTAGTAACTGTTTGATCCATGCAATGTTAGAGCAGTTTGCAGCAACAACCACATATTCTGCTTCTAAAATAGATTGTGAGATGCATCCTTGCTTCTTACTTATCCATGTGACAAGTCTGTCACCCATGAAGAATGCTCCTCAATTTGTGCTCTTTCTATCATCTAAGTTTCCAGCCCAATCAACATCTATATAGACTTGAAGCTCAAATTTGCCTTCCCTTTTATACCATAAGCCATAGTCTTCGGTGCTCTTTAGATATCTCAGAATTCTCTTGACAATAGTCATGTGTGATTCTTTGGGATCAGTGGAGAATCTTGCAACTATTCCAACTGCATGTGCTATATCTGGTCTGGTATGAAAAATATACATTAGTTTTCCAATCATTGATCTATACAAGGTTTGATTTACCTCATTTGACTTGTCTTCTTTTGTCAGCTTACATCTGGTTTCCATAGGTGTTCCAACTAGCTTAGAATCTTCCATCTTGAATATCTTCAACACTTCCTTGATGTATTTGGATTGTGTGATATATATGTCTGCATCTTGTTGAATAATCTGTAGACCAAGAAAGAATTTGATCTCCCCAAACATCGACATCTCAAAATATTTTCTCCTTTTATTAGAAAAATATTTACATAACATATAATTACCCCCAAATATGATATCATCAACAAACATTTCAGCAATCAGAATATTTTCGTCAGAATCTTCTTTTAAGTACAGATTTCTATTTTCACTTATTCTTACAAATCCAATGCTTATGAGATAGGAGTGAAGTATTTCATACGAGGCTCCAGGTGCTTGTTTCAATCCATACAAGGCTTTGTGTAGTCTACATACCATGTTTCTCCTATCTGGATCAACAAACCTTCTAGTTGTTCAATGTATACCTCTTCTTCTAGTATTCCATTTAGGAATGCAGATTTGACATCCATCTGGTATACCTTGAATCCTTTGAATGCAGAATAAGCAAGTAAAATTCTTACTCCTTCTAGTCTAGCAATGGGTGCAAAGGTTTCACCATAGTCAATACCTTCTTCTTGTGCATACCCCTTGCATACTAACCTTGCTTTGCTCCTTGTGAATTCTCCATTCTCATTCAGCTTGTTTCTGAATATCCATTTGGTACCGATGACATTCTTGTCATCTGGTTTCAATACTAATGTCCATTTTCTATTATTCTCAGTCTATTCTATTTATTCATTCATGGAACTGACCCATTCTTCATTCTCTAGTGCAATATTAACAGATTTAGGCTCAAAATCACAAATTAAACATCTAGTGTTCAGTGACTTACTTCTTGTTCTCATTCCAGCCTTCTTGTCTCCTATGATCTAGTTACGTGGACGATATCTTCTGACATACTTGGAAAGTATCAGTTCAGCTCTTTGTTCATCATTCTAATCATCATCTTGTCCTTCATTATGATCTCCATCGCCCGAAGCATCATTTTGAGGATTTTCCTTATTTCAGTATTTGCAGCCTAATGCTCGAGTGCAATGTTCAGTTGCTTGGGAGTGATACACTATTGCTTGGGTAGAGTGTTAGGTTCTTCAGTGTAAACAAACCTATTGTAGTCTTCTAGTTCTTTTCTACTTTCCTTATCATTTTTCTCTGCATATTCATTTATTCTGATATTTGCAGTTTCAATGATTTTGTTAGAGGACTTGTTAATACATTTATAAGCCTTGCTCTTGGTGGAATACCCTAGAAAGATACCTTCATCACTTTTGGAGTCAATCTTTCCATTTCTTTCATCTTTCAAAATATAACATTGACTTCCAAAGATTCTGAAGTAACTTACATTGGGTGTGTAACCATACCAAAGCTCGTAGGGTGTCTTCTTGGTGTCTTTCTTCAATTGTACTTTGTTCAATGTGTAGACAGTAGTACTGGCATTTTCCCTCCAGAATGTTTGAGTGATGCTTTTCTCAATCATCAGTGTTCTTGCACAATCAACAATGGATCTTTTTCTCCTTTTAGCAATCCCATTTTGTTGTGGTATTCTTGGTGCAGAAACCTTTCTTTTAGTTCCATGCTCATTGCAAAAGTTAGTGAATTCATCAGAAACAAATTCTCCTCCTCTATCTGATCTTAAGCATTTCAATTTCTTACCACATTATTTTTCTACCATAGCTTTATACTATTTAAACATCTTGAATGCTTCTGATTTTTCTTTTAAGAACATAACTGTCATCATTCTAGAATAATCATCAAAAAAGAGAATGCAATATCTATCACCATAGTAACTCTTTGTTCTCATGGGTCCGCATAGATCAGTATGGACTAATTCTAGAATAGCTTTAGATGAATGGGCTTTTCTCTTAAAACTAGACTTTGTCATCTTATACCTTTTTGACAATTCTTACACATGATATGCTTGGGCTTTGACATGCTTGATAAGCCTCTTACTTTCCTTTTATTGCTTATCTTAATCATGTTTTCAAAATTCACATGACATAATCTCTTATGCCATAACCATATGTCTTAATTTCTATCCATTAAACAAATTGTGTTTATATAATCAAGATAGAATAGGTTACCTTTTGTCTCTTCACCAGTTCTGATCAACCTTCCTGATTCATTAAAGATCTTTGCCTTCTTATTCTCAAATGCTACTCAGTGACCTATGTTATTCAGCTTTGAAACACTCAATAGATTATAATTAAGTCCTTTTACCCAGTATGCATTTTCACATTTGATCAGGTTATTCAACATTATGGTTCATTTACCTTCAACTGGACAAGGTGTGTCATTACCCATTCTTACTGATCCACCATTATAGTACTCAAAAGTTTCAAACTTTTGTTTATCACCGGTCATGTGGTGAGTGCAGTCACTATCTATAATCTAGACATCATTCTTACTAACCTTAGATTTGAGTGTAGTCTCTACATACCTTTCTTCTTCATCTGAATCATCCTTCATGGCCACAGATACCATCTCAATGTCTTCATCAGATTCAGTGTCAGTATCTCCATCTCTGCTCTCAGTTAGGTAACAAGATTTCTTCCCTTTGTCCTTTTATTCTGGAGTATCTCTTCTTTCAGATTGTTGGTTGCTTTGGTAATCTCTGTTACTACTTCTATCAAACTTCTTTTCATATGATCTGTCATTACTTCTATCATCTTTTCTTCTCTTAGGAAACCTAGCAGCAAAGTGTCCAATCTCTTTACAATTAAAACATACAAGTGGTAGTTTACCTTTGTATCTACCTTTTCCTTTCTGCAATCTTCTAGCCATTTGTGCTTCAATCTTGATCATCACTATCACTTTCACTATCATTTCTCATAGTGTGTTTATGATTTGACTTACTTATTTTCAAGGAAGATTTGAATGCAGACTCAGTAGATGGTAAGACACTGTTATCAAAGTTATTCATCTCAAATGAAATCAGTCTACCAACCAAACTATCTAGAGTGACATTATTGTTTACTACTGCACTCATTTCTTGTATACCAGATACTCTAATAGCATATACAAGCAGTAAGGTTATTAGGATTTTACTTACCACTATCTCTTCTTCAAGTATGCCTCCAACTCCTCAGATAGAATTGACTACCTATTTTATTCTGCAGTTGTACTGAGTAATATTTTCTCCTTCTTTCATTCTTAGGTCATCAAATTTACCTCTTAGGATTTCTACCTTTTCTCTTAGTACATTATCATATCCTCCATGTACCAACTTCAATTTGTCCCACATTTGCTTTACAGAGGTGAAGTTTTTGACATCTTCAAATTTAGCATCGGAGAGTGAGGAAGCAAGTTCTATCATCATAGAGTTATGCTCCTATTTTTCTCTTAAATACTCAAGTGTGTGAGGTCTTGTAGGAAAAACATATTTAGTATCCAATTATTGAGTAACATCATTTCCAATACCTGATAGGTGGAGTCTTATCCTATTTTTCCATGATGCAAAGTTGTCCTTGTTCAACTTGGGTACATCTCATTTTCCAATCTTGTGATATTTTGCTTAGGTCTTGAAACCTTCCTTCTAAGAACAAAATATCTGCTACCAATTATTAGAATAACTAAGAGGGGAGGGGGTGAATCAGTGGCCACAAAAATATTCCAATAAACTAACTCAAACAATTATTACCACAATTATAAGCCTCTAGTTATCCTCATTCCTACAAGATGAATGCCTTCAAATAATCTCAACAAATAACTACTGCTCGGAGTTCACAGTTAAACCTTATTCTTACTATTTACCGATTAGCAGTCTTTCATTTACCGAAATGCAATAAATAACTTAGTATATACCGATCAATTCAGATTAGTTATGTGTAATGCAAAATAATAAATTAATGACTCGTAAACACATTGACACATGAATTTTTAACGTAGAAACCATGTTAAGGGAAAAACCACTTTGGACTGATAACCCAAAATTTTCACTCTTCTGAAGTGATCTCGGTAAAGAGCCAACCCTGTTAAAGGTTACAAACACACTATTAGGTGTGACCTTGTTAGAGGATTTAAATAGAATATTTTGTCACTTGATATCTGACATCTCTATGCTACCTTTATGACCAAACCCTATGTAGTTTGTCACTTGGTATCTATAAAATCTATGCTATCTTCATGACCAAACCTTTTGATACTCCTTAGGATGTATCTCAACATATAAAGGATTGTTAAGTCTTACTTAGTTAAGAGACTTTCTGATCCAATGGTTAAATTGAAATAGTAGATGATTTTTTCACATATACAACTATACTTTGCAGATTTTCAGATCTATTGTAAGCTCATAATACCTTTCCAATCAATGTATCTTTTCAATACCTTTTCTACACTTCTTTCTTCTCAGTGATGATGTACTTATTTGTTTCTCAGTGTCTGCAGAATTAGCTCTGTTCTTCAGCTTGATTGATTAGGACTGTGTGAAGTCTTTCACCAATTTTTCTTAAGCATCTTCTTTCTCTATTCACCCCTAATTCACAATGAATTAGCTTGTCTCCTTATAGACATGATTTCACTATTTCTCAGTTCTTAACTTTCTTGTTCTTGGCGTGATATGCAATTCTAGCCAATCTTCATTTAAAGCTATACTTCAGTTTTATCCCATAGATTTCTCTTTTACAAATAGAATAAAACAACTTTAAATCTCTCTCTTATCTTTGGCTTTAACTTGTCAATGAAAAAAATATTAACAAACAGTTAACTCCTTCTTTAGCTCTTGCCAACTAAGTCTTTTTTTGTTTATGAACTTCAGTTCTTTTCGGTGTTTTAACTCTTTGTTAGCTTCGTTCAACACTTCAGTTCTCCTCGGCCATCTCTATCGGGGTTGTCTGTCCATCGGGGTTGTCTGTGATTCTTCTCATTGGTAATACTTGCTCGATTTTCTTTCTCAGGCTGTGACCTTCCTCTCAGGTTTCTCTGTGCATTGGGGTGCACTGCCCGTCGATGTTTGTAGTCACTTAGTGAATACTGATCTTTTATGCATTACTGAAAGCATAACCTTTATCTCTCTGGTTCTCTGAATTCTTTGACACTTTCTATATAAAAAATTAGATTATATCAAGTTGACATTGTGTGTGTGCTTGAATTGTGGCCTCTAAATCAGGCACAAACTCAGCATAGTCTTTACTCAATTTTTCAATTCACAAAGACAAACATGAAATGTTTATCCTGCAAATTCAATTGAAGTGACTTGCTGCCTCCTAATTAGTTTTGGATGTCAATTTTACTCTCAGAACAAGAGACAACAACCTGACCATTGCTAACATGGAGGATTTCTAAAGCATGAGAGAAGATGAAATTGCCATTAATCCATGAATGCACTACAATTAATCTATGAAATGAGATTGCTCTTAATCTAGAAATGAATTGCAATTAATCTATGGAATCAAATGCAACTAGTCTAGAATTGAAATTGCAACTACTCTATGGAATGAAATTGCAATTAATCTAAGAATTGAAATTGCATTTAAACTAGAAAGCTTGAGAGATGAAATTGAGATGTTAGATATGAAAATGAATTGCAAATAAGATCAACATATCTTTAATAAAAATTGAAATTAATCTAATTAGGCAATTTAAACTCAAAATCATGAAACAATTAATACAAATTTCACTATAGATTTGATGCTCTCAAAAATCATCTTCTAAAATGAAGAAAAAGAGGTCCAATTTATAGAAAATCATAGAAAGAGGGTGAAGAGTTTCTTGAAAAGAAACGGTTGCCTCTTCATTTCCATTTGAGACAAAAATGTAAGAATTATTTAATTAAAAGGATGGATTAATGCCACATGAGTGACCTTTCACATGGATTTATGGAATTCCCTTTTGAGGATAATTCATCTAATCAATTAAATAACTATTTAATTCCTTTTATGTATATCAGCTAAAGGGGTGGAATTAATTTAATTAAAAGCACTGAGGACTTTAGGATTAAATCAATTAATCATAGGGATTTTTAGCTAATAAACCTTAAGAATTTTAGGAATTAAATATAATGTCACATTTATGCAAATTTGGGTTTTTTGCATTTCAGACTCAGTCAATTAAAGTCAATTAGGAGGAGCATTTGCCTAGTACAATAGGACTTTGATGATGAGAAAATTGAAGGAATGCACCAAAATTGATTAGGATTATTAGGTGCCAGTTTTGGGGTGTTACATTTTGCCCCTCTTTGAATTGATGTACGAACAACACATTGATTCAAAGAACAGTCTAAAGTGAAGATGAAGATTTCAGAAGCCTAGGTTAGGTTGCCAGGACACCGATCTGATTAAGAAGCAGAATCATCTGAGAGAAGATCGGAATCGGGGTTAGATTGCCCCAATGTCCACTGATAGCTGATGAAGATCGAGGACTATCTCCAGAATCAGGGTTAGGTTGCCCCAATACAAAGGTTAGCCCTCCGAGATCTAGGTTAGATTGCCTAGATAATGGTCTAAAGAGTTTTTGAGAGCCATCTTCAGAACGAAGCGTAACTTTTAGGAATTAGGGTTAGATTGACCCAATACCCAATGAGATTTCAAGAATCATCTCCAGAACAAAGCTTGATCCTTGAGGATCTGAGTTAGATTTCTCAGATACCTAGAAAGATAGATGACAAGATACAAGACATCAAGATGCCCCTAGAGATTCAAGACCAAGGAATATCTAATTTTGACCATAAGGTACGAAAAACTGAATATGCCCCAAGTGATGAGATGCCCCTAGCGATGGGGATTTTTTATTCAGATCAGACTGATTCGAGAATAATGCGAAAAGATTCAATGATGCAATCATCTTGCCCCCTCAGGAGCGAAATCGAAAGATGACACATCATAATGATGAGAGCGAGAAATCGCAGAGAAATAAAATCGAAGATCCAGAAAAATCCAGAGAGATCCAAAGATAGATCAAGAGGAGATAGAATCGATTTAGAGCGATCGAGAGGTCCTATTGATTAGGTTTGACCATAGTTGACCAGAATTGACTAGAGTTGACTTTGATGAAAAGATTGCAGAATCTGAGAAAATGATGACACGAGATAATCCTGACAAGAAAGCGACGTTAGAAAATTGATTGAACAAGCGTCTGATCGCGTTAGTCCCAAAATTTTAAAATACGATTTTGAGCTACTTAGGAGTGTCAAATTTTGATTTCGATCACGAAAATGGATTCAGGACGGTCCATTTAGACAAGGGTACAATTTTTCAGAAAATGGAGCACTTTGAAAAATTAGGTCAAAGGCTATATAAGGCCCGGAGGGGTCATTTTCAAATCATTATTCACCTTTGACTTTAGCGATGGCGAGGGCTCCAGCTGACATCGATAGCATTCCCATGCACACACACTGATTTGAGCGCTCCCAATGATACAACCAACCAGCGGAGTATGACACACCTGTAAGTAGTTACAACTTGATCATGTATTTCAGAAAAAAAATTTATCAGTTTTTAGCATTTTAGCATTTTTTTAGGCCTTTTTAAATGTTGTCTCATCCAAGCTCGTGCGAGGAAACAGTTTCCTCCTGCCGGCCCATGTCACCTTTTGCGCGAGTAATCTCTTTCCTCACGCAGGTCAGGGGTTCCTCACATGGGCCCCACCCCTACGCTCGTGCGAAGAGCGCGCTTGCGCCGCTCGAGATTTTAGAAATCTCGTGTGGGAACACATCTCACCTCGCACGAGTCAGAAAGCTCGCACAGGAGCAGAGTTTCCTCGTGCGGGAAAAGAGTTTTCTCGCATGGAAAACTGGCCAAAATTCAAAACTTATCATTTTCTTGCATCGCAGAGTCAGCCAGTTGCAATATCTCAAAACTGTGTGTAGGATAGGTCCGTAGTTGTAGTTGTTGTCTTTTGCTTTGAAAAATCATCATGTTGAGGTATTGATCTAATTTTGTCACTTGATTTGCAGGTCAACTTGCTTGATATCGATTTTCGATCACATCATCCTGTCATGGGTGAGATTCTTTAGAGATTATCAGATGCTGACGGTGCCCACATTGACGGGCTAGGATTGACTTACCTTCATGATGCACCTAATATTTGGGTAAATCACGGCTTACTGGGTGCCTTGGTTGTGCATTTCCATTCAGAGATGAACACTTTTCACTTGCTGCAGGGAGAGATGACGGTCACTCCTGAGGATGTATACCGGATTCTAAGAGAGCCATTTTTCAGGATGATTTGGTGATGGGCTGGACCATCTCATGGGAGGAATTTATACGCAGCTATGATAGAGATCATCCCCTAGCAGTTGTACTAGCACTATTTCTGAGTTGCCATTTGGTTCCTAATCATGGTCAGCACAGATTAGAGTGCAGTTGGGGATGCATGTTACAGAAGATGTTGGCCACTCATGCAGTTACTTTTGGATGGGGCGAGTGCACGCTTTCTTAGATGTACCATGAGATGCACGAGATCATGTATCGAGGTGCCCGTACCATGGCGGCAGGAGTCATCATTCTACAGATCTGGGCCTGGGAGCACCTTTCCATATGCAAGTCTTTCCATTGTTCATAGGTTAGTGCATCAAGGGGAGTAGTTTTATTAGAATCACTATCACTCTTAGCTGTACTGACATGTGGTACAAATTTATCTGGCTCAGTGAAGAATGCTACCAGGTCTGGAGGAATGGGATAAGGAAAGAAATCCTCATTAGAGCTATCTTCTATGGTGTCAACTGTAGCTGTACCTTTAGGTTTTGGTGCAGGTTCTATTTCTAGCACAAATTTATTGATCCCTAGATGGAACGGGATCTTTTTGAAACCTAAACCAGTGGTGTCTTTTGTCTTTTGACATATAGCTTGAATAGGTTCAAGTAACCCATTACCATTCACCCCTATTGGGCCACTCCCTTTGTACCCAAAACATTTCATAATCTTAAGACCTTCATTGTTGGGGTTTAGTTCTCGAGCCAGGGCAGTCTGTTCAGCTATGTTCTTTCCTTTGCAAATCCAATCCTTAATAGCTCTTTCCTCATCTTTATCTTCTTATTGTGTAGAGGATCGTACAAAGACACCGTCATAAACTACCTCAGGAGTAGCAGAAGATCTATTTTTCTTAGAAGGTCTCCCATAAGAATGGGGAGACAGAGGTAGAGCTGTTAAATATAGCACAGGTTCTATTTGATATCCACCCATGCCTATGTCTGTGATTTTCAAGGTCTGTTCGATATCTCTGAGCTTTCCATCATAGAGTTCTGTGTATTCTCTATTAGTTGGAACAAGACTATCAGCTGATTGAGTGAGGGCATTACAAGAAGAGCCCATACTAGCGGGAACTGTCACCTCTGCACCTTGAAAAGAAAACTTGATACACTGATGGTATGTAGAAGGAACCGCTTGCATCTCATGGATCCACGGTCTTCCTAGAAAGATATTATACGCAAGAGGAAGGTCTAGCACCTGACATGTGACATCTCTTTCAACTGGACCCACCCAAATGGGTAGCACAACTAGACCTTTAGATTTTCTCTTCTTCATCATAGGCCTTGATGGTAATTCTTTTGTGAGAATCTATGTGATCCTCGCCATACCCTAGCTGAGCAAGAAAATGAGCAGAGAAAATATTAAGACCAGCACCATTCTCAATGAGGACGCAGCAGACTAGCTATTTTCCTATCATGACTTCTATGGGCAGAGGAGCATTGTGCGGGTGACTAATTGAGTGATCATCTTTTCAGAGAAGGAAAAATAATGTGGTGAAGTCAGGTGACCCACCATGGATTGAAACTGATCGAGATTGATATCTTTGGGGACATTAGCTTCTGTGAGAGCCTTGTCCAAAATCTGCCTATGAGCAGGCAAGACCTTCAATAGCTCAAAAATAGTTATCGAAGCATTGGTTCTTTGAAGCTGGTCAAGAATGCTATAACCAGTAGTATGAGGCATAGGGACCACCTTCGTGGTCTTATTGGCAGAGCCAACAACAGTCTTATCTACAGTTTGTTTTGGTGCGGACGTAGCAGCAGAAGGATTAGGACCCTTGATATTGATTTTATCCTGAGATCTAGTAACAACGTTCTCACAATCTCGAGATGTTTTAGATTTTGATAATCGAGACCCAGGGCCTCTCAAGACAAATAGGGTTCTGGGTTTAGAAGCGTTCCCACTTCCCTTGCTAGTAAACATATTGCAATATTCCACTTCCATTAGTTCAATCATGTTGATAACATTATCGTAAGTGGTATGTGCGTAATTAGCTTTGGCATTATTATTCTGAGTGTTGGAGGACTCACCTTTCTCGTGACGAGGAAAGGGATCTTTGAATGCTTGATGATCCAAATTCTTGTTATGATTCTCTACAACAATAACCTTGTTATCAATCAAATCTTGGACTTTGTGACGCAATTGGAGACATGTAGTAGTCTTATGACCTTTGTTTTGATGGTAGTCACAGTAAGAATTCTCATTCCACCAATGAGGTCGTGGTTGCAGATCGTATAGATTTTTCTCCAAAGGAGCAAGAATCTGATTTTGCACCAAAGTTTTGAAAACCACATCAAGTGGTTCTCCCAAAGAGGTAAATTCACGCTTGGGTCGCGCTGCCCAAGGTTTGTTGCTAGAAAATCTAGAAGGCTATTGAGTATTGGTTGCAGCCTTTTCAACAGCTTTGGTTGCTTGTATACTAGAGGTGAGATTGAAGACCGGTTTCGAAGAAGTTGAAGTCACGTTATCAACCACCCCGTCATTCACAACATCCCAATTTTTGTTGGAAAATTTCCCTTTATCTTTGTTGGAAGATGAGGGGTTTTGTTTGTTATCTTTATTCAAGATCAATTCACCTTTTTTAACCATGAATGCTTCTATTCTCACAGCTTGTTTTATCATAGTATCAAAGTTAAGGGGACCCTGGAGTTGTACTTGATACCCAAAATCAAAATAAAAAATCAAAAAATACCCAAAAAGAAAAAGAACAAAAAAATTGAAAAAATAAAAATACAAAAAAGGAGAAAAAGAGAAAAATGTGTCATTGATGAAAACCTGGTAAACAGGCGTCATGGTAGCAAAAATAGAATTTCTGCCAAGATGGTGAAAACCTGGTAAATAGGTGCCTCTTGTTTCACAATTCTTTATCTGTCGCAGCATCTCTTGGCTTTCTCGTAGTTGCTCTTCTTCTTTCCCACTTTAGTTTGCTTTCCTTCTTTAGTTCCTCGCACAGGCCCCTCCCTTGACTGCCACTGGGTCCAACACCTACATCTAATCCCATGGGTCTAAAAAGAATATCAATCTAAATTGTCCTCGGTCGTATGACTCTCTCCTGCTACTGTAAGGGAGGTTGTTGTCCCTATGGCTGTTGTCCCTATGGCTATTGTACCTGTGGAGGGACCTGTTGTTGTGGTAGTGGCTGTACCACCTGCTATATCGTTGCAATAGTCACTGTAGCCATTTAATCTCACCTGGCTGGTGGTACCCGAGCATCTATCATGTTGCAGCCCCTGTCAAGTTGTCTCTGCCAGCCCTTCTTCATCTCATCGATGAATCGGGCATATGTGCAATACTCTAGAGACACATCATGTGGCCTCCCGAACTGGCATAAATACATGCGTGAGCAAGAAGCGTTCAATGATAGTAATAGTATGCCCAATCAAAGGACGTGAGTAGAACATGTATGATAACTCATGGCGAGCATCATCCCATACCTCAATGGCTACCCAAGGCCGCCATATGACTACAGCCATGTCATCTATCTATGCTCTCCACTGCTCGGTCCTACCCAGCGCGGGCTGGGTCATCGATCCTGCATACCTGTATATGTACGGCTCTAAAGGCTTTTGTGTATCATGGAATATTGGCCTGCATACAGGAAGGTGCTCCCAGGCCCAGATCTATAGAACGATGACTCCTACCACCATGGTAAGGGCACCTCGATACATGATCTCGTGCATCTCATGGTACATCTAAGAAAGCATGCACTCGCCCCATCCAAAAGTAACTATAGTAGTGGCCAGCATCTTCCGTAACCTGCCTCCCTAGCCGCACTCTAATCTGTGATGACCATGACCAGGAACCAAATGGAAACTTAGAAATAGTGCTAGTACAACTACCAAGGGATGATCTTTTTCGTAGCTGAGTATCAACTCCTCCCATGAGATGGCCCGGCCCATCACCAAATCATCCTGAAAAATGGCTCTCAAAGTCACTGTACCTACTCTAGCCTTTGTGTCGTACTCCACATGAGCTCCATGGAAAGGCACTCTCAGAATCTGGTATACATCCTCAGGAGTGACCGTCATCTCTCCCTGCGGCAAGTGAAAAGTGTTCGTCTCCGAATGGAAACGCTCAACCAAGGCACCCAGTAAGCCATGATTTACCTGAATATCGAGTGCATCACGAAGGTAAGTCAATCCTAGCCCGTCAATGTGGGCACCGTCAGTATCTGATAATCTCTAAAGAATCTCACCCATGACAGGATGATGTGATCGAAAACCGATATCAGGCAAGTCGACCTGCAAAGCAAGTGACAAAATTAGATCAGTACCTCAACGTGATGATTTTTCAAAGCAAAAGACAACAACTACAGCTACGAACCTATCCTACACATAGTTTTGAGATATTGCAACAGGCTAACTCTACAACGCAAGAAAATGACAACTTTTGAATTTTGGCCAGTTTTCCATGCGAGAAAACTCTTTTCCTAGGCGAGGAAACTCTGCTCCCGTGTGAGCTTTCTGATTGGCGTGAGGCGGGATGTGTTCCCGCACGAGATTTCTGAAATCTCACGCGGCGCAAGCGCGCTCTTCATGCAAGTGCAGGGGAGGAGCCCGTCAGAAATCTTGCGCGGGAACACATCCTGCCTCGCGTCTGTCAGAAAGCTCACGTGGGAGCAGAGTTTCCTCGTGCGGGAAAAGAGTTTTCTCACATGGAAAACTGGCCAAAATTCAAAATTTGTCATTTTCTTGTGTCGCGGAGTCAACCAGTTGCAATATCTCAAAACTGTGTGTAGGATAGGTCCGTAGCTATAGCTGTTGTCTTTTGCTTTGAAAAATCATCATGTTGAGGTATTGATCTAATTTCGTCACTTGCTTTG
The DNA here is from genome assembly GCA_018584345.1 of Thuja plicata. Classification (NCBI taxonomy): domain Eukaryota; kingdom Viridiplantae; phylum Streptophyta; class Pinopsida; order Cupressales; family Cupressaceae; genus Thuja; species Thuja plicata. Next base: position 2,501,174 of record MU225445.1, read on the forward strand.
CAAGTGGACTTGCCTGATATCAGTTTTTGATCACATCATCCTGTCATGGGTGAGATTCTTCAGAGATTATCAGATGTTGATGGTGCCCACATTGACAAGCTAGGATTGACTTACCTTCATGATGCACCCGATATTCGGGTAAATCATGGCTTACTGGGTGCCTTGGTTGAGTGTTTCCATTTAGAGATGAACACTTTTCACTTGCCGCGGGGAGAGATGACGGTCACTCCTGAGGATGTATACCAGATTCTGAGAGTGCCTTTCCATGGAGCTCATGTGGAGTATGACACATAGGCTAGAGTAGGTACAACAGCTTTGAGAGCTATTTTTCAGGATGATTTGGTGATGGGTCGGGCCATCTCATGGGAGGAGTTGATACATAGCTACGGCAGAGATGATCCCCTGGCAATCGTACTAGCAGTGTTTCTGAGTTGCCATTTGGTTCCTGATCGTGGTCAGCATGGATTAGAGTGTGGTTGGGGAGGCATGTTATAGAAGATGTTGGCCACTCCTGTAGTTACTTTTGGATGGGGCGAGTGCATGCTTGCTCAGATGTACCATGAGATGCACGAGATCGTGTATTGAGGTGCTCGTACCATGGTGGCAAGAGTCGTCATTCTACAAATCTGGGCCTAGGATCACCTTCCCATATGCAGGCCAATATTCCATGATACACGGCAGCCTTTAGAGCCATACATATATAGGTATGCAGGACCGATGACCCAACCAGCGCTGGGTAAGACCGAGTAGTGGAGAGAACAGATAGATGACATGGCCGCAGTCATATGGTAGCCTTGGGTAGCCACTGAGGTATGGGATGATGCTTGCCATGAGTTATCATACATGTTCTGCTCACATCCTTTGATTGGGCATACTATTAATATCATTGAATGCTTCTTGCTCACGCGTGTATTGTGCCAGTTCGGGAGGCCACAGGATGTGTCTCTAGAGTATTGCACATACGCCAGATTCGTTGATGAGACGAAGAAGGGCTGGCAAAGACAGCTTGATAGGTGCCGCAGCATGATAGATGCCCGGGTACCACCAGCCAAGTGGGATTATATGGCTACAGTGACAAATGTAGGTGTGACACCTACATATAGGGATCACATGTTAGCGCATCTGTTTCCCAGATTTATAGCTCTTGTTGCACTGATACAACAGGTGGTACAGCCACCACCACAGTAGCAGGTCCCTCCATAGGTACAGTAGCCATAGGGACAGTAGCCTCCCTTATAGCAGTAGGAGAGAGTCATACGACTAAGGATAGTTTAAACTGATATTCCTGTTAGACCCATGGGATTAGATGCAGGTGCTGGGCCCAGTGGCAGTCAAGACAGGACCGCTGAGCAAGGAGATGATACTATCATGGCTGATCTTGTTCCGACTGATCCTCCAACAGGCAGAGAGGTAGCACAGTTGCAGGAGGCACTCCGGAGGGTCCGAGAGAGAGCCTCACAGTCTTAGAGAGAGCCTGACGACCTCCATATGGAGGTGATTATTCGAGATACACGGATATCAGAGCGAGACTGAGAGATTCGAGAGTTCTGAGAGGCACTAGCGAGATCACAGCTGGAGACTAGATACGAGGTTGCTCAGGCTTCTTCTTACTATGTTGCGTACACTATTGCAGTTCCTGAGGTAGCGGATCAGATTCAACCTTTTACAGAGTATGCTTGTGCACGGGATGTTCCACTGGGACCACCTCCAGTGGGGCCTCCTCCTCAGTAGCATGGTATGCCACCCCCTCAGCAACAAGGTATACCACCCCCTCCACCTCCTCCAGGTGGTTAGATGAGATACATTGACACATATTGTACCACCATTTTGACATATTGTGCTCGAGTAGCACCCTTGTACATTTTGACCGATCGATATATATATGAGCTTGATTTTTGGCATCATTGTACATGTTTTATATATTGCTTTTAGATGTGTATGTTTTATGAGATGATTTCCTATATGATTAGATGTATGGATTAGAGATGTATTTCATGGATGGATATGTAAATGTTTATGCACATGTTTTATTAATGTATGAAAATGCTATGATAGATGTTAGATGGATAAATGTTATGTATGATTTGATTTATGCTTATAATGGATGCACATGTTTATGGATATATAAATGCAAATGAATGTATGGAAATGCACTTTTTGGAAATGAATGTAATGCAATGAATGCAATGGTACTAATCATCTCATGCGGGATATTGCAATATACAACATGTACTAACCAAAAGAACATGAACAAAGATCAAGAGCGAGGACCGGACACTTGTGCAGTTGAGAGGAAACCATGATGAAAGATAAGGACCCTTGAAGAATGAGAAGACAAATGAAGAGAGCACCAAAATCACCACGATGCAAGCCTAAAATGTGAATGCAAGCCTACAATGCAAATGCAAGCCTAAGCTAAATGCAATCCTAGGACTTGGTTGTTGGACTTATCGTATTTATCATCATCGAGTGCTTTTGGATCATCGGAGTCAATACAATCCTTACTGGTGCCACTGCAACCATAAGGATATGAATATGACTTTCATCGGATAAAATGTAGGAAACGAACATAAGCACCAAGGCACAAAACCCAAGGTGACCTAAACATTGTTTCCAGCTTGATATAGTAAGAAATCATAAGTAAACAAACAAAGCAATAACAGTCAAGGAGATAGTTCCGACCTCCCCTTGGTGTACAAATAAACAAGATCAAGGGATGTGAGGCTTTTCCACCTTAATGCACAAGCTCTTATCACATACACCCTATTTATTTGACATTACCGGATCATCAAAACCACACCAACAAGCAGTAGACAAAGAAGATATCAATGAAATTCATTAGAATAGACAGCATACCAAGAAAGAGTCAATCATATCTCAGCATGTTTCAAAGCTTACAAATGTACCTATGTTTAGGGTGTTGAAAAACATCATTGTGCTTGTGAGTGCATTGTGTTTGATTGCTATCAAGAGATGTTTACGTCGTGAGATATCCAAAGTGTGTTGAAAAACACAGATGTGTCCAGAGAAAGTGTTGAGAAACACTGTTTGATTAAGGTATTGAGAAACACCAATTTGTGCCAGTAGAAAGTTGTCCTTTGACAAGATTACTCACTCAAGTGTAAACTAAAGAGCGATCTAAATAGGGAGCCATGCCCCAAAGTAATGAATGGAACAAAGCTGGACAATCAGATAGCGAGACGATGAGAGAAATCTTAGAAGTAGCGACAGTAGGCAGACTCAGTGAGAATCACTGGTGACTGTCGTGAGAGAGATTCTCAAGCATAAAGATCAATAATGAGATATAGGCATCAGAAGGAAAACACAATGAGAACCACTGGTGACTGATGCGAAGAGAGTCTCAAGGAGAGATGAAGTGCTACGAAGCATCGATAGGCAGACGCAGTGAGATCCACTGGTGACCGATGCAAAAGGAGAAAGACTCCAAAAGATAATACAATGCCCCCTAGACAAGGAACATGCCCCCGAGTATGACCAGTTTCAATCCATGTGAGGTCGAGAAAAATCTTGAAGATGACGGAAAGAAAATGCATGAGCACACTAAAGCAAGAAAGTGAACTAAAGTAGGAAAGCAAACTGAAGCAGGAAAGCAGAAGAGCAACTGCGAGAAAGCCAAGAGATGTTGCGACAGATAAAGCATTGTGAAACAAGAGGCGCCTGTTTACCAGGTTTTCACCATCTTGGCAGAAATTCTATTTTTGCTACCATGACGCCTGTTGACCACGTTTTCATCAATGGCACATTTTTCTCTTTTTCTCTTTTTTTGTATTTTCATTTTTTCAATTTTTTTGTTCTTTTTCTTTTTTTGATTTTTTTGTATTTTTGTATTTTTTATTTTTTTTGGGTATTATCAAGGTGCCTATTTACCAAGTTTTCACTAGCATAATAGATACATCAAAGCGCCTGTTTGCCAGGTTTTCACTAAGATGATCATTTTTTTAGGACATTTTTCAATTTTTAGGATTTTCTCAGAATAAAGTATGTACATGACCATGCAAAAGATATCTCAACTGTAGAATTTCTTCAGGTGAAGAGCGTTGATGGGCTCTTTGAGTTGTTCACCTTCTGTAGTGGAGAGATGATAGGCACCAGACCCAAATACTACAGTAATAATATAAGGACCAAGCCAGTTTGGCTCAAACTTTCCCTTCTGAGTCTGCTGTTGCTGATTCTTAGGATTTTCTCTCAAGATGAGATCACCCATTTGGAAGTCTCTTGGTCTAACCTTCTTGTTATAGCTCTTAGATATCCTCTTTTGATATGCTCTGAGATGATTGAATGCCACCTTTTGATGTTTATCCAGTAATTCAAGCTCTTGGAGCTGAGATATTCTAATGTCGTCATCAGTGATGAGGCCTTTTAGAGAGACTCACAATGTAGGAATCTCAACCTTAATAGGCAGTACGGCATCTGTACCATAGACTAAAGCAAAGGGCGTGGCCCCTGTTGGAGTTCTTATACTGGTGTGATAGGCCCATAAAGATGAATTAATTTGGAGGTGCCAATCTCGTCCAGATTTGTGTACCGTATGGTGCAGGATCTTGAGAATTGTCTCGTTGGAAGCTTCAGCCTGTCCATTACCTTGGGGGTAATAAATAGATGGCCAGTGTTGAATAATCTTGAACTTAGTGCACAAGTTTGTCAGATCTTTGTTCTTGAATTGTCCTCCATTGTCAGTGATTATAGAGGAAGGTACACCATATCTACAGATAATGTAGTTTAGTATGAACATAGCTACAGATTTTCCATCAGCTACACTGAGAGGTACTACCTCAACCCATTTAGTAAAATAATCCATAGCAGTGATGATGTACTTATGCCCTCTCGAGGAAGATGGATATATCTGACCCACTAAGTCGAAAGCCCACTGTTGAAACGGCCAGAAAGTGATGAAGGGAATAAGCTCCTTGGCTAGAGCATGAATCAAATTACCATGGAGTTGCCATTGTTTGCAAGACTTGGCAAACTGTGTAGCTTCCTTCTCCATATCAGGCCAATAATAACCAGCTCTAATAAGTTTATGAGCCAATGTCAGACCATTCGAGTGAGAACCAAAAATGCCTTCATGTACCTCTTCTAACGTGTGTTTGGACTCATCAGGTTCTAGACACCTAAGGAGGGTACCGTCTAGACCTCGTCTATACAAGTTGTTTGCTATGATGACGTACCGTGAAGTACTGCGGATAAGGTGACATTTTTCATTTCTAGTATATGTGTCAGGAATAATTTGGTCATGGAGATAAGAGTAGATGTGGTGGTAGCGAGATGAATCATGTCCAATGACTGAATAGACCATCCAGGAGTCAGGAGAGTCATAGGCAAGGTAGCATAATGTCTCCACTAGGAACTCGTGTCTGAAATCATTCTCTGACATTTGTAACATAGAAGCTAGAGTGGCCATAGCGTCAACTGCTTTATTATCCGCCCTGGGAATTTTCTGAAAGGTAACATGTGCAAAGTATTTCTTAAGGCTGTCAACCATCTTTTTATGGGGCACTAGCTTTTCATCTTTCATCTGATAGATGTCGTTCACTTGATTGATAACCAGTTGTGAGTCTCCAAAGACTTTTAGTTCATCCACTTGCCATTCAATAGAAATCTTTAGCCCATTGATCAAAGCTTCATATTCAGTGATGTTATTGGTACAAGGAAACATCATTTGGTATGCCTTTGGTAAGGAATACCGTTGAGGTGTGATAAATAGAATTCCAGCTCCTGACCCCTGTTGGGTGAATGAACCATCAAAGAACATTGTCCATGTCTGATGCGTAAGAAGCATGAGGGACTCGTCTGGGAATTCCATCCTTAATGGTTGATGAACTGTAATGGGTGCTTCTGCCAACTGATCTGCAATCATCTATCCTTTAATGGCTTTCCTCTCAAAATATTCAATATCAAACTCACTAAGGAGCATGACCCATTTAGCTAGTCTACTTGTGAGGGTAGCTTTACTGAGTAAGTATTTCAATGGATCAATTTTTGCAATTAGCCTTATAGTGTGAGCCAACATGTAGTGTCGTAGCTTCTGGGAAGAGAACACCACTGCTAGGCAAACCTTCTCAATTGCAGAATAATTCATTTCGCAAGAAACCAATGTTCTGTTGATGTAGTAAATGGCTCTTTCTTTATGATTTTTATCTTCTTGGGCCAAGAGAGCACCTAGAGATGTTTCTATTGTTGAGATATATACGATCAAAGACTTCCCCTGAATAGGAGGCATCAATATGGGTGGATTGGATAAATACTATTTAATCTATTGAAAGCCTTGTTCACATTCTTTGTTCCAGTCATAAGTCACACCTTTATGTAGAGTTTTGGTGAATGGTTGTGACTTGTCAGCTAATTGCAAGATGAAACACCTGATAGATTGGAGCCAACCTTGGAGACCTCTTATTTGCTTGATGTTACAAGGTGGAGGCATTTCCATTATAGCTTGTACCTTTGCTGGATCCACCTCGATTCCTTTAGCAGAGATGATATAGCCCAATAATTTTCCTGAAGTAACCCCAAATGCACATTTCTTAGGGTTAAGACGC
>MU225445.1:2515409-2527097 GCA_018584345.1 Thuja plicata
TACTCTATGGAATGAAATTGCAATTAATCTAAGAATTGAAATTGCATTTAAACTAGAAAGCTTGAGAGATGAAATTGAGATGTTAGATATGAAAATGAATTGCAAATAAGATCAACATATCTTTAATCCAAATTGAAATTAATCTAATTAGGCAATTTAAACTCAAAAGCATGAAACAATTAATACAAATTTCACTATAGATTTGATGCTCTAAAAAATCATCCTCTAAAATGAAGAAAAAGAGGTCCAATTTATAGAAAACCATGGAAAGAGGGTGAAGATTTTATTAAAAAGAAACGGTTGCCTCTTCATTTCCATTTGAGACAAAAATGAAAGAATTATTTAATTAAAAGGATGGATTATTGCCACATGAGTGACCTTTCACATGGAATTATGGAATTCCCTTTTGAGGATAATTCATCCAATCAATTAAATAACTATTCAATTCATTTTATGTATATTATCTAAAGGGGGTGGAATTAATTTAATTAAAATAACTTAGGACTTTAGGATTAAATCAATTAATCATAGGGATTTTTAGCTAATAAACCTTGAGAATTTTAGAAATTAAATATAATGTCAGATTTATGCAAATTTGGTTTTTCTACATTTGAGACTCAGTCAATTAAAGTCAATTAGGAGGAGAATTTGCCTACTACAATAGGACTTCGATAATGAGAAAATTGAAGGAACGCATTAAAATTGATTAGGATTATTAGGTGTCAGTTTTGGGGTGTTACAGACATCAATGACAATACAATACATTAACTGATTTAATGTCTTGCATTAACTTTCTGCAGCTTGGTGATCATCAAATTAACATCTTCAAATATTCAATCAATTATAGTTCATCAATTAGTTAGTTTGTTGATTAGTTTTTTTCAAAAGAAGTTTTTAAATTGTAACATAGGGTGGTGTCTCTTCACCCTAAAGGGGTGTGAAAACCATTGATCCACATATATATGTGGTGTAAAATGTAAACAAAAAAAGGGGAATAAACACATTGTATAATAGAATTTGATCACAATTGCAACATGCACTTTAATGTACTATTTTTTCAACATTAATAAAGAGATAAGTGTTTTTTCTTTCACTTATGGTAATAGTTTTTAATTCTTTTTAGTTAGTCTCTCAGATAAATCTATTTAGATAGATTGTTTCATTTTTTTGAATTCTCATGTTATTTGTAAAGTGAAATATATATATAGTTTAATCATCAATTGAAAGTGTTGGAGATTTACTTTTGGCAGCTAGTTGATTGTATGTTTGTCATTGATGACAACATATAATATACAGTAGTGTTCTATATGTACTTATCAGAATGATGGTATCAAGCCTTGCGTGGTTATATTCATGTTTTAGACATGTTATTTATGTTTTGTTCATACACGTAGACTTAGATATGAATTTTCAGTTTTGTTGTGTAATTTTGTTAAATGACAGTTACAGTTTCTAGAGTTTGTTTGTACAGAGACAATGTATTGCATTGGTTCTTGAGTTGTACCTATCTTTAGGATATGAGTGTGTATATTCAAGTTTAGTTATGAGTTAAAGATAGTTATCTAAAGGTGCCAAATGTATTTCAACAAGATTGCAATGTTAGAGTTAATTTGGTGAGGTCGACTTAGTGAAGCGTCGCGTCTATTTAGTTTATATTGCACGGTTGTAATTATGATTGCATGATTAGTTAAGCTGACAAGGATGTTATGAAGAGTTTCCTAACAGGTCCCATGATCTCGTACTTTGAGGAAGATACTTATAGTAGTTCATTTATGGAACGCTAAGTGAGAATGAGAAGATAAGAGACAAAAAATGTACAGAGCAGAATATCAGTTGTGTTTCATTCATCAAGGATCTATGTGAAGAAGAAGTGAAAGATTACAATACATTGGAACTGATCAAGACAACAGGTCTACTCTACATTTCATTATCAGATATAGTGCATATCTGTTCTACAGAAGGTTGTAGCCTTCACCATTGAAGTAGTGAGCTTTTGGACAGTGAGTCCTCACCTTTAACAGGGTTATTTGTAAAAGACTCCTAACAAGGTTAGACCCTTAACCAGGTCACAATACTTATTGCATTGTAAAGAACAACTCCTAACAGGGTTACAAGATCTTCTAACAGGGATTATTATAAACAAGTATAGTTCATTGTGGGTGTTAATTCCCACAAGGGTTTTTACCATTTGGTTTCCCCATAACCAAATTGTGGTATTGTCTATTGTGTTATTTGAATGTGCATTTACTTTATTGTATTCTGGAGTTAATAAAAGAAAAGAATTAAATTAGATGATAACTGATTTACCCCCCCCCCTCTCAATTATCCTTTGGGACTATTCTAACAATTGGTATCAGAGCCAAGTGCCTTGAAGAGAAAGCCTAATAGCTTAAGGTAGATCATATGGCATACTTCAGAAAAGAGAGTCCTAAGTTCAATGGAGAGAATTATCTAGATTGGAAGAACAAAATGATAACATCTACAGTATGTTGGTTTTGACATTTTTGAGATAGCCACACAAGAAGTTGTTATTCCCTCTTTAAAAGACCTCTCAAGAGATGATGCTACTAGTAAACAAAAGGATACATTCATAGCTAATGCAGTTGCCAAAGAAGCCCTTATAAGTGCATTATCTGATAGTGAATTCTCTAAGATCAAGAAAGTAGACAAGGCATACACTATACAGAAGTATTTAGAAGACATACTGAAGAAGGTGTAACTGATGAAGATTCAAGAGAAGATGAAATTGGATTCATTGCCCTTAAATACATGGAAAAATTGCTTGAGGAAATGGACATTGAAGATGAAAAGGAAGCACAGGAGTTAGCCCTAATTTCCAAAGTAGACATCATAACTGATTGGATCATTGACAGCAGATGCTCTCATCACATGACAGGTGATAAAGACAGATTTGTTCATTTAGACAAGTACAAAGGTGGTATGGTTAGATTTGGAGATAACACTCCCAAACCCATCATAGGAAGAGGATCTATCACCCTGGATGGAAAGAATAAGACAAATGATGTTCTATTTGTTGATGGATTACATCACAATTTACTATGTGTTGGATAGCTACTTGACAAAGGTTATCATTTGGAATTCAAAGACAACAAATGCATTATTAGAAAAAAAGAAGGAGACATGATTGCATCAGGCTCAAAAATGAAAGGTAATGTTTTTCATCTCAATTCATATGTAAGTTGTTTTTTTGCAAAAGTGGATGATAGTTGGTTATGGCACAAGAGACTCTGTCATATCAATTTTGATAATATAGTAAATATAAGCAATGTCAAGGCAGTTAGAGACCTTCCAAGTATTTCAAGACCAATTGAAATAGTGTGCAGGGATGTGATATGGGAAAACATGTAAGGAGCTCTTTCAGAAGCAAGCAGAACTCAGCTGAAAGCAAGTTAGACCTAGTGCATACAGATTTATGTGGTCCTACTCAAACTAGATCATACTACGGAGAAAGGTATTTCATTTTTTTTGTTGATGATTTTTCAAGGATGATGTGGGTTGTGTTGTTAAAGGAGAAGTCTGAAGCCTTTGAGAAGTTCAAAATATTCAAAGCCAAAGTTGAGAATGAATCTGGGATAAAACTAAAGTGTCTGAGATCAGATAGAGGAGGAGAATTCACCTCTGACCAGTTTCATGACTACTGTGAAGAACATGGAATCAAAAGATAGTTTAGTGCACCCAGAACCCCTCTATAGAATGGGATAGCGGAAAGAAGGAACATGATCATACTTGATATAGCGCGCACTATGATGATTGAAGGAAAAGTTGTGCACACCTATTGGAGAGATGCATTCAACATAGCAGTCTATACTATCAATAGAACACAACTAAGACCAAGCACAGATAAGACACCTTATGAACTTTGGTTTGGTAATATACCTACAGTAAAATACTTTAGAATCTTTGGCAGCAAGTGCTACATCAAGAGAGATGATGGTGTTGGAAAGTTTGATGCTAGAAGTGATGAAGGTATTTTCCTTGGTTATTCTACTAAAAGAAAAGCATACAGATGTTTCAATTTAATATTAATGAAGATAATTGAAAGTACTCATGTAAAGATTGATGATAAGTTCATGGTTCAAGAGAGGTACTATGAATATGCACCTATGATTGAGGATGAACCCAGGCCTAGCAGTAAAGACACTGTTATTAAAGAAATGTTTGATTGCATTGATGTATCATGTAATGAACCTGAATCAAGCAAATAAGTATCACATATTATAGATGAGGATGTCACACCAAAAGTTTCAAAATTCACATCTAGGTATCATTCAAAAGATGATATCATTGGAGATTAGAGTAGCAGTCTTTTGACTAGATCTAAAGCAAAAATTCTAACAGTGGGTGAAGAGGTATGTTTACTTTCACAAATTGAACCTTTAAATTTTGAAGATGCTTGCAAGGATTCTGATTGGTAGAAAGCAATGGAAGAATAATTAGATCAAATAATAAAAAATGACACATGGGAATTGGTTCCTAGACGTAGTGACAAAAATGTGATTGGAACAAAGTGGGTATTCAGGAACAAGATGAATAAAGATGGTACAGTGGTCAGAAAAAAAGCAAGACTAGTGTGTAAAGGATATGTGCAGAGGGAAGGGATAGATTACACTGACACATTTTTCCCTATAAAAATATTAGAAGCCATTAAGTTATTCTTGGCCTATGCAACATTCAAAGACTTCAAAGTTTATCAAATGGATGTCAAATCAGCCTTTCTGAATGGTGAATTAAAGGAAGAAGTCTACATAGAACAGCCTAAAGGATTTAATCTATCAGATAAACTAGACATGGTATGCAGATTGAAGAAAGCACTCTATGGAATTAAACATGCCCCAAGAGCTTGGTATGAGAGACTAGATGGTTATCTTACCAAGATTGGAATTAAGAAATGAGTAGCTGATTTTAACCTATTCATAAGAGAGACACCTGATGGATTATTACTTGTTGCCATATTTGTTGATGCCATTATCTTTGGAGGTAATGACAAGCTTAGTGCAAAATTTGCAAAAGAAATGCATAATGAATTTGAAATGAGCATGATTGGTCCTATAAATTACTTTTTGGGATTAAATGTAAAGCAGACAGATAAAGGGATATTTATAAATCAGTCCAAATATGTGAAGGAAATATTGAATAATTTCAAGATGGAAGACTATAAGCCAGTATGCACTCCTATGATAACAAGAAGCAAGCTTTCTAAAGAAGATGATTCCACAGCAGTTGACAAGACATTGTATAAGTCTATGGTTGGAAAACTTATATATCTTACTCAATCTAGACCAGACATATCTAATGTAGTTGGCATTGTTGGTAGATTTGCAGCTGAACCAAAACAAATCACCTAATGGCAATAAAGAGAATATCCAGATATCTAAAGGGAACTATAGACTATGGTTTATGGTATCCTAAATCAAAGAATGTACAACTTCATGTGTATATAGATGCAGATTGGTCAGGTTGTATTGATGACAAGAAGAGTACTTTTGGAGGAGCAGTATTTCTTGGAGATAGGTTGGTTTCTTGGGTAAGCAAGAAGTAGAATTGTATCTCTCAGTCGACAACAGAAGCTGAATATGTTGCAGCAGCATTGAATTGTTCAACAATGGTTTGGATCAAGAAGATGGTCAAAGATTTTGGTATACAGGTTGATTATCCTATTTTTATTCACTATGTTAACACCAGTACTATCAACATGTACAAGAACCCTATGATGCATGCAAAGACAAAGCACATTGAGATCAAATACCATTTTCTTAGAGAAAAACTTGCAGACAATGAAGTAAAATTGGACTATGTGAGCACCAAAGAACAGTTGGCAGATATTTTCACAAAGCCTTTATAAAAAGATACTTTTGAGTATTTCAGGGAGAAGTTGGGAGTAATTCCCTCTCCTGAGTCTGATTAGATAAAGCAGCAAGAACATCAGTCCATAGTGACTGATGAATGGTTGACTACTCTACTTCTGGAGTAGTACTTGTGCCTAATTGTTTATGGTGCCCTTTGCCATTGATGTCAAAGGGGGAGTATATAGTAAGGGGGAGCATATACACTGGGGGAGTATAAACATAGAAAGAGGAGATACAACAGTATAGAGGATCCTTGATGAGGATATTGAGAAGATTATAAAAAGAAAGAAGACACCATGTGCTGAAGATGTTTTTAATATCATATGTTTCCATCAATGTCAAAGGGGGAGATTGTTGGAGATTTACTTCTGGCAGCTAGTTGATTGTATGTTTGTCATTGATGACAACATATAATATACATTAGTGTTTTGTATGTACTTATCAGAATGATGGTATCAAGCCTTGTGCGGTTATATTCATGTTGTAGACATGTTGTTTATGTTTTGTTCATACACGCAGACTCAGATATGAAGTTTCAGTTGTGTTGTGTAATTTTGTTAAACGGCAGTTACAGTTTCTGAAGTTTGTCTGTACAGAGCCAACATATTGCATTGGTTCTTGAGTTGCACCTATCTTTAGGATATGCGTGTGTATATTCAGGTTTAGTTATGAGTTGAAGATAGTTATCTAAAGGTGCCAAACGTGTTTCAACAAGATTGCAATGTTAGAGTTAATTTGGTGAGGCCGACTTAGTGAAGCATCGTGTCTATTCAGTTTATATTACGCGGTTGTAATTATGCTTGCATGATTATTTAATCCGATAAGGATGTTATGAAGAGTTTCCTAATAGGTCCCATGATCTCATACTTTGAGGAAGATACTTATAGTAGTTCTTTTGTGGAATGCTAAGTGTGAATGAGAAGATAAGAGACATAAAATGTACAAAGAAGAGTATCAGTTGTGTTTCATTCATCAAGGATCTATGTGAAGAAGAAGTGAAAGATTACAATACATTGATCAAGATAGTAGTTCTACTCATAGTTCATCATCAGATATAGTGCAAATCTATTCTACAGAAGGTTGTCGCCTTCACCATTGAAGCAGTGAGCTTTTGGACAGTGAGTCCTCACCCTTAACAGGGTTATTTGTAAAAGACTCCTAACAGGGTCAGACCCTCAACCAGGTCACTATACTTATTGCATTGTAAAGAACAAATCCTAACAGGGTTGCAAGATCTTCTAACAGGGATTATTATAAACAAGTATAGTTCATTGTGGGTGTTAATTCCCACCGGGGTTTTCACCATTTGGTTTCTCCGTAACCAAATTGTGGTATTGTCTATTGTGTTATCTGAATGTGAATTTACTTTATTGTATTCTAGAGTTAATAAAAGAAAAGAATTAAATTAGCTGATAACTGATTCACCCCCCCCACCTCTCAGTTATCCTTTGGGACTATTCTAATAGAAAGGTGTGGTTGACAAACTTTCCTCTATTCTATTGGTCTCTCAAAGAAAGAGTTAAATTCAATAGAACTAAATCTATAATCTGGTTTCAATTATAATTCATGTAGAAGCCCTTGAAATGATGGTCTTGTTATATACAAGTTATTAAAACTGTCTCTAAGGTGTACATAGGATTGATATAGAATTGACTCTATTGCCCAAGTAGGAGCAAGGAATTGATCTTATCAATAATTGGAATATAGTCATTCAGTTCATTGTTCAAAGTTTGTGATATTTTATTCCTTTGATCTATTTCATTTTATATACCTTTTTTCAAACATTTACTACTAATCAAAGCATTTCAATTTTTGCAGCATTCAATATACAATTGATTGAGATGTTTACAATTTGATTCCTCTCAAGTTTACTTGTCAGCTTGAGAGAATCCACAAGTTTTATATTTAGTTATCTGCTATAAAAATCCTTTGAATCAATAGATTTGGTTAAGGTACAAGCTTACCAACCTTGGCTTTGTAGAGCCAAAATTGTAGAATTTCAAACCTCCATTTGGTTGAACTTATTAGTTCGCCAAAAAAATTGGGTTTCTCAACATTAGATTGCCAAGTCTATAGGAAATCCAAACCATCATTTTTGGGCACCAACAAATTGGTGACTCTGCTGGGGAGTTGTCTATGAAAGAAAATGTTTAAGATTACCTAAAAGCTCTGGTGATATAATTAAGACTCTACTGGAGATAAGAAATCAGAAGACAGTAAGTTTTTTCCTTCTGGCAAGAAGGTGTGACGACTCTATTTAACAAAAAAAATTAGTTAGTGTCTCTATTGAGGAGAAGACCTAGAAGGAGATAAGTAAATTTTTCCTCTTTAAAGAGGTGGCGACTCTATTGACAAGAACCTAATGTATAAAGAAAGAAGTTAATACAAATTTAGATATTCAGTATTTACTAGAATACATATTAACATAAAGTATAAAAATTTTGTCACCCAAGACCAAAATTTATTATTGAAGTATATAGACCATTGAGTTTTGATAACATCCCTGGTGGTCAAAAATATTTTCCTCTTAAACTAAAAAATTATGTTCCAAAATTTTGTGGAGATGGATCAAAATCACCAATGGAGCATTTGCAGATATTTTGTAAATTTATTGAAGATTGTCATATCTATGTAGAAGATGTGATTATGAAACTATTTGTAAGATCATTGACAGATCATGCAGGTTTTCTTTTTAGTATGACACCTAAACAAAGTATCTCATCATGGAGAAAGTTTGAGCAATGGTTTCTTGATATGTTTCATGATGCAAGTGAAGATGACATGCATTATGAACAGGATGAGATTCAGGATCACAATATGGAAGAGTACTCTTACATGTCTCTTTGGATGCATTTTTTAATTTGGAGAGATTTGAGGGGGAGTCTACAACATATTTGTTCATAAGGATGGTAAGCATTTTAAAAGAGATTCCAGCTGACATCATGCCTTCAAGCGAGGAATTAGTAATAAAGTTTTTGGAGTTAAGAATATCACTATATGACCCTATTTTGAAGCCCCTTTTTCAAATATTAGAAAGGATGATGAAGGCAAAGAAGAGGAGGCTTATGATCAGTTTGAACAAGGCCTTGTGCTTGATAATTATCTCAGCGGGAAAGAAGATAGCATGGATTATAAGGAGGAAGAAAATTTGGATCAAGTTGAAGAAGAATTTGTACATGATGAGATGTGTATGGAAACAAGTATCAGTGACCATGATGATGAGGAAGAAAAATTTCTCAGTACAAAAGAAATTCAGCTTTGTTAGACATGGAATATAAAAAAACATGTTGAGAAGAGTGGTAAAAAAAAAATTCATCATGATAAGAAAGTTAATGGATTAGTATATATTTAGGGAGCACTAGACGAAGGAGATGATAACTTCCAAAAATCAAATAGAGGAGATAAAATAGAACAACATACAACATATGAACAATAGGAAGTTTCAGAAAATAATGTCAATGAAGATATTAGTCTTTTTGATGAAACATCCAATGATCCTGATGAAAGCTCTCATGAAGGTGTGCCTGAATTTTCTATGTTTCTGAATCCACATTTTGAAGAGGAAGTAGAGGAAGATAAATCTATTTTCTCTATGTTCCAAAATCCATTATGTGAAGAATATTTTCTATAAAATCAATTCTATCAACATCGTGATGAAGGTAGAAGGCCTAATGATGATTTTGAATTTGATAACACTCAAAATATACATTCAGAAGGTAAGATATCATTCAGTTCATCCTATGAGCAAGATTTATATTAGACTTATGAAGATGAGAGTGTAGTAACCAAGCATAATGATGAGAATATGTTGAAGAAAAGTACTAAAAATTATCCAAGTATCTCCCACTTGATCAGATTCTTGATATAAAAGAAGTAATAGTTCCTAAGTTACCTTCAAAACCTTTATGTGAGGAGAAACAATATATGGAGAATTGAAATGGGGAAGATTGTGTGGAAGGAAAGATCCAAGTAGAAGAACTTAGTTTAGATACTTATATGACTGATCATATGCACAGGGATCCTCCATCCAGCAAAGAACACAGTGCACCTGATGATTTCTCAATGAAAAAACATAAATCAAAAGACAAAGAATGCATTGATGAAGTTGAACCAATAAGTATTCTCTATAAGGATGATATATCTAATACCGCAAGGGATCAGATGTTGGGGATAAATAATTCTAAGGTTTTTTTATTTTAAAATACTCTTGTTGATAAAGATAAGGAATAATATAATATCATATTCAAGAGATTAAAAGTTTTACATGAACATAATAAAATTTTTGATAGAGGAAAATAGAAGTGTTCACTTTTGGGGGCATGGGGCCACCTAATCTTCAATTTACATCAGGTAAATAGTAGATACTTGGTCTTCTTCTCCAGAGATAACTAAGATCTCTCTCTATGCTCACAAGGAGCATACGTTCCCAGAAAGAGCTTATTGGAGCTCTAAATTTTTGGCAAAATTTAGAGTCCTATATAGTGATAAAACTCTAAAATGGCATCCTAAACTCAATGCCCAATAATTGATGGCATGATGGAGTACATGAAATCGGATACAAAAATATATTTCTTTTTAATTAAAATTTGAGGGATTGAGGAAGGAAGCTCTGTGACAGGAACAATCAAAATTATGTAAGCGAAGGTTTCAAAGATGTTGGAATTTCAACATGCTGAAAAGAGGATGTCGCAAGAGAATGAAAATGATCAAAAATTGAAAATATAAAATAGACCCAGTTCATAAAATCTAATTTCCTATCTCCAGTAAAAATATTATGTTCATACAATCTATTTTTAATTTTTGTCCAAAGCCAAATCCGAAAGATAGGTAGTTATTAGTTAGTTTTTTTATTAGTTTTTTCAAAAGAAGTTTTTAAATTTTAACATAGGGTGGTGTCTCTTCACCCTAACAGGGTGTGAAAACCATTGATCCACATATATATGTGGTGTAAAATGTAAAAAAAAAAAGAGGAAGAAACACATTGTATAATAAAATTTGATCACAATTGCAACATGAACTTTAGTGTACTATTTGTTCAACATTAATAAAGAGATAAGTGCTTTTTCTTTCACTTATGGTAATAGTTTTTAACTCTTTTCAATTAGTCTCCCAGATAAATATATTTAGATATATTATTTCATTGTGTTGAATTCTCATGTTATTTGTAAAGTGAAATATATATACAATTTGATCATTAGTTGAAAGGTGTGGTTGACAAACTTTCCTTTGTTCTATTGGTCTCTCAAGACAGAGTTAAATTCAGTAGAACTAACTGTATAATCTGGTTTCAATTATAATTCATGTAGAAGCCCTTGAAATGATGGTCTTATTATATACAAGTTATTAAAACTATCTCTGAGGGATACATAGGATTGATATAGAATTAACTCTATTGCCCAAGTAGGAGCAAGGCACTGATCTTATCAATAATTGGAATATAGTCATTCAGTTCATTGTTCAAAGTTTGTGATATTTTATTCCTTTGATCTATTTCATTTTATATACCTTTTTTCAAACATTTACTATTAATCAAAGCATTTCAGTTTTTGCAGGATTCAATATACAATTGATTGAGATACTTACAAATTGATTCCTCTCAAGTTTACTTGTCACCTTAAGAGAATCCACAAGTTTTATATTTAGTTAGTTGCTATAAAAATCCTTTGAATCAATAGATTTGGTTAAGGTACAAGCCTACTGTGTGCTATAATTGTGTCACACTTCTATGAATCATTCCATTCAAGGTTGCTCAAGAATGAGGCCTCAAATATCGATCCATAGCTCTCTAGTCATGGATGTGTAAAAATGTAAAATGAAGGCC
>MU225445.1:2537037-2550631 GCA_018584345.1 Thuja plicata
GTTTTCTTTCAATTAAATAAATTAGAAGAATTTTATTTAATTAAATGGGAGGAATTGAATTTAATTAAATAAGAGGAATTTAATTAAAAGGGAGATTAAATCTTTTAATTAAATGAGAGGAATTTTATTTAATTAAAAGAGAGATTAAATCTTTTAATTAGATAAAAATGATAAAACCTTAGGAAATATTGAAATAATTGAATAATTGAATTAATTACAATTTGATCAAGGAAATTGATTTGAATTGAAAATGTTTCAAAGCATTGATTCAGGAAATTTGATAAATTGATAAAATAATAAATGGGGCCCAAAGTCTAGGTGACCATTTTAGGGTGCATACACCTACCAGCTTTGGCTTTGCAGAGCCAGAATTGCAGAAGTTCAAACCTCCATTTGGTTGAGCTTGTTAGTTGGCAAAAACAATTGGGTTTCCTAGAATTAGATTGACAAGTCCATAGGAAATAAAAACCATCATTTTTGGGAACCAACAGGGTGTAAGGAACTGTGATAAAGTTTTAGTGGATGTTGAAGGAGACAACATAGAGGAAGGCCTAGAAGGTCTTAAAGATGAGGTAGATTTGGGGGATAAGTTTGGTGCAGGAGAAACTATCCAAACACCTAAGGACACCTTGGGATATCATGGAATTAGTGGATCTACGTAGTCCCTAAAGGTTAATTGGGTTCTCTTGAAGCCTATTATGGCAATTTGTAATAAACAATGTGGTTTAAATGTCAAATGTCCTAGAAGTCATGGTAAGGACTTAGGACCAAAATGATGTAACTTGGGTCAATAATACCCCAAAGGTTCAGCTAGGGTCTATATTTTCTTTATAAAGGTTAAATAGGTCCTAGAGATTGAATCCTCAAATTTTTAATAAGTTCTATGTAATAAAACACCAAATAACACAAGTTAACAATTCAATTTTTTGAATGTTAATGACTACTTATGTTTTGTTGGGAAATGGTAATTATGAGGTTTAAACTAGTCTAACTTCTTCCCAACCACTTGGGATAGGTTGAGAAAGTTGATAAATGACTTATAAACATTCTTAGATGTTGGGAAGATAGAGAAGTACGGACTAGTGATGATATTGTACGGAATGTACACATCAATTGAATAAAATTCATGATTTCTTGCATATTTTGAGTCTTCATTGCATTGGTTTCTATTGTTTGATCATTCAAATTTGTTTCAAGGGATCTTTTTAACATTTTTTTGATCCAGCATTTAAGGATTCCATTCTGTTATATCAAATATATTTTCAAGGGGGTTGTAATAGTCAATTTTCCATTGTTTTCATCAAGCAAAATGATGTAACCATCCCCATATTGTTTTAAATGTGGCTTGGGTATGGATTGTTGACATGTACAATATGTATTTGTGCCTAACATTGTAGGAGAGAATTGATAAATGTAGGTGATCCGTCAATTGATCAAATTGTTGTGTTTGGAGGCATGAAATGGCCTTGAAAGGTGTGGCTATGGAGCAGCAGTAGGAGATCCATCCATTGGAGGGCCCCATTTTCTTCTTCAATTTGTTTGAGGACACCAAGGTTATGGTGTAAAAACTCTCTAATTACACCCAAGATGGTCTTCATTTGACCCTTTTACATCAAATAAGTACTCAAAATAAGAAAATACACTCCTGGAAAACTATGATAGATTTGTTGCAAGGAAAGTTGGTTGACAACTTTTCTTGCAACTTGATAATTTGGCAAGGTTTTACAATATTTGACATAATGAACTCAAAATCAACTAGAAACCCATAAAATTACCAAAACATGTTAAATATGGTCCATTACACCTTATTACATGACAAAAGTGATTCAAGACACTATACTTCATCTTTTGACATACTTAACTCATTTTGTTTTGTTTTACTTTAACTAGAAGAAGCTTTGGTTGAGTGGAATCCTCCATCCTTGGGTCCAACTACCATGAAAATTGAGCGCATTAATGAAACCAATAATGTCAATATCATTGTTCCAGAGATTGTTGAAATATTTTTTGGTGTGGTTCCTATCTTAGAAAAATAAAATATGATGCACAACTATCAATTACCTACTAACAATGTGTTTTCCCACTTAGAAATTCAATTCAAGTTCTTTAAAATATCATCTAAAGTGGAAGGCATTCTTGGCCAAACTTATAGACCTGAATTTAAAAATCCTTTGAAGAGGGGTGTTGCAATGCTTATCATGGGAGGTGAAAACAAATACACTATGTCTTTCTTATTATCTACTGATTGCATATATTGTAAATATTCCCTGACCTCTTCTTTTAAGGGATTTAATGTAAATCGGATGAAGGAAATCAATGCATAATGTACCAGCAAGAATAATAATAGTGGCATGGTGTGTCGAAGGTGAACTTCATTAAAATTCTTCAAATTTATACAATAGTTGATTTATATTGTAAAACATTTTGTAGATGTTAGATGAATGAAGAATAAAGGAGGGTTGACTCTTAAAGTCAATGTAGAAGCATATAGAAAAGTGTAAGTGTATACATGTTTGTTGAGTTTTTAATATAAAAAATTGGATTGCAGTACACAGTTTGTGTCTTCTCCCAAAGATTTATATCAATATAAATTTGATCCAATTGGGCTATGTATTTTGATACTTTAGGAAAATAAGTATCCAAAATTTAAGGGGAAGATTTTGTTAATATTTCAAATTAGTCGTTCTCATCTTAACAAGTTAGTTAATAAATCTGACTACAACATGAAGTAATAAAATATCTTTTTGTATTAAATTAAAACAAGTTTTCAAAGAATAACAGTCTTAAATATCTCCTTATATTCTTGTATATTATGATGATGGATTTTGGAATATGATCTGAAATGTTGATGTTAAAAAAATACACAATCAAATTCAGAAGTAACTAAGAGATAATCTAATAGATTGTGGAAATATGAAAAAATAGAAGGAAACCAATTATAGAAAATAGTTGAAAGAAAATTACATTGCACTAGATAATATAGAGAGAAAAAAGTAGCAATTACAATAGGAAAACAACCAACATTACATAGAAGAAACAAGATGAACCATGTTGCATAGATCTACATAGCAATTGTTATGAAAAGAATGGAAAATCACAATTTGGACAATAAATACAAGACCGGATCAATGTGAAATTTGAATGTTTTGAGGAGGCCATGGAAATTCAAGCCATGAAAACAAGGTCCAAGATAATGAATCTCAGAACATGAGACTACAAATGATAGGGATCCCATTAAAAGTGACAATTAAGACAATAAAAGATAAATAAAGGACACCATGTATGATGTCTAGGATTTAAGAAGGTATATATTAAGACTATGAGTTCTAAACCCATGACTATCATAGTAAAGGTAAAGACAGAAAAATGTTGTTGATGACACTATGATATTCAAAAGATAGCCACTAAGCCATGGATCAAAATGGTATTCTAAATATATAGAAGGCAGTGAACATGTCCAATCAATCAAGACCTCAATATTTAATGAGCTATAACTGATTGAATGTTTGAAGATGTTAAGTTGATGATCATGCAAGGCATTAAATCAGTTAATGTATTGTATTTTCATTGATGTAAACTTGATATAATCTATATGGTCATGGACATACAACCAAAGACTTCAAAGAACCGATGAATCAAAGGCTATGCTATCAGTAATGCATATAAGTCAAGTATTCACAAAGTGACTGTATACACCGACGGAGTGCACACCGACGGTCAGAGTAAAAGAGAAAAGTCACAGTGTTACCCAACGAGCAAATGCACAGCATTACCGATGAGCAAAGTCACAGTGTTTCCCAATGAGAAAAACACAGAGTAAACAGACAGATATAATTACAGTGTTTCCCGACGGACGGAGATCCCAAAGACAACTGAAGTCACACCGACCGAACAGTAAGTTATCAATGATGACTAACTGAAGTGTTGAATGACAGAACAGAGAGTTTAGAAATGACAAAATGCTTAGATGTCAAGAGCTATAAATAGAATTAACTGATACTTATCATTCTTTTAATTGACAAGATAAAGCCGAGGATAAGTAATGGATTTAAAGTTGCTTTGTCCAATTGACAAGAAGATCTCTACAAGATAAAACTGGAGCTTTTCTTTAAATCTAATTGGCAATAATTGTGGATAACGCCAAGAATCAAGAAAACTAGGAAATGGTGAATCATGTCTATAAAGAGACAAACCCAATTCATTATGAAGTGTGGGGTGAAGAGAAGAGAGATTATATGTGTAACACCCCAAAATTGGCACCTAATAATCCTAATCAATTTTGGCGCATTCCTTCAATTTTCTCATCTTCGAAGTCCCATTGTATTAGGCAAATTCTTCTCCTTATTGAATTTAATTGACTGAGTTTCAAATGTAGAAAATCCAAATTTGCATAAATCTGACATTATATTTAATTCCTAAATTCTAAGAGTTTATTAGCTAAAAACCCCTATGATTAATTGATTTAATTCTAAAGTCTTAAGTGCTTTTAATTAAATCAATTCCACCCCCTTTAKCTAATATAMATAAAAGGAATTGAAAGGTTATTTAATTATTGGATGAATTATCCTCAAAAAKGAATTCCATAATTCCATGTGAAAGGACACTCATGTGGCAATAATCCACCCTTTTAATTAAATAATCTTTGCATTTTTGTCTCAAAAAKAGAATGAAGAGACAAYTGTTTCTTTTCAAGAAACTCTTCACTCTCTTTCCATGGTTTTCTATAAATTGGACCTCATTTTCTTCATTTGGGGGGATGATTTTGGAGAGCATCAAATCTATAGTCAATTTTKCATTTAATTTCTTTCATGCTTTTAAGCTTAAAATTGCATAATTAGGCTAGTTTTCAATTGGAATTAAAGATATGTTGTTTTYATTTATGATTCATTTACATGTCTAACAAATCAATTCCATCTTTCAAKTTCTCTAGTTTAAATGCAATTCCTTTTCTAKTTTAAATGTAATTTCCATTMTAGATTAAAAGCATTTGAATTCTARATTAGGAGCATTTGGTTTTCATAGATTAAATGCAATTTKCTTCCATAGAMTAGTTGTAATTCATTCCTAGACTAAGAGYAATTCACTTTCATAGATTAATTGCATCTCTTTTCATAGACTAKTTGCAATCTCATTCATAGAATAAATGGAAATTTCATCTTTCCTCACATTCTAGAAATCCTCCATGTTAGCAATGGTCAGGTTGTTGGCTCTCATTCTGAGGGTAAAATCGACATCCACAACTAATTAAAAGGCAACAAGTCGTTTCAATTGAGTTTGTAGGATAAACAATTCATGTTTGTCTTTGTAAATTGAACAATTGAGTAAATACTATGCTGGGTTTGTGCATTATTTAGAGGTCACATTCAAGCACACACATTTTGGCGCCCACCGTGGGGCAGAAAAAACAATTTCTGGCCTCATTTTCGAACTTCTTGACTGTGTTTTTGGAGCTCTGTCGTATGTCCGTACAACAATGGTATGGAGTCTCGCGTAAAGTTTTGCGTCAAGCCGTGCGAAGTTTTTCTCTCTATAGCACTCTGTCGCACAAGAAAATAGAAAGCTCGCGCACGTCGAAGTACTTTCTCGCGTGCGTCGAAGCACTTGCTCGCGCAAACTTTGATAAACAGGCATTTAAATTTTAGAATTTTTAATCTGTTGTTTCTCTGTTCTAACATCTATTTTCTGCTCTGATTTTCCTATTTCTGATTTCTGATGTAGCATAATAGTGGTTTGTAGGTTCGCTTGCCAAAGATCAAAACTTTCTAATAGTTTACTTGCAGGACGATAGTCAAAGGCATAATTAAAACGTCATGTTTGTTTACTATTTTTCATTCACATAGTCTAAATAGGGCTTTGTTAAAATTTCATAAGGATCCCGATAGCAAAGTAGGGGAATAGGCTCTTCATTACATGGAAGTGATGCCCATAGATGAAACTGAGACCTAGATGTTGCTAGCATGATGGATACTTGGGGAAGCAAAGCAAGATAGCGAATCTTTAGCACTTCTACTTGTTAGGAGATTATACTCTTCTCTCTTTGAGAGAATCAGAAACCCAAAGACTTGTGGATTTGGTGGAGTGAAACTATCTCGATGACGAATATGCTTGATGTGTTTAGGTGAGGTGCCAAGGTAGAGAAGTATGCTCTTCTCTCATTGAGAGAATCAGAAAATCAAACCCTTGAATCCAAACCAAGTTGAGTCACCTTTAGAGGGCATGCCAGAAGTTGAACCTCTGAGAATGACCCAAGTGAGTACACATCTTTCACCGGTGATTCCACCTCACTCTAATAAAGTCTACTTTGTTTTATTCTAAAGACTCCAAAGCCATAGTAACTTCTTTCTCATTGATTTTGACTATCATCATGAGAAAGTCTTGTTTGTCATACTAAGCGGCGCCGCTCTCAGCCTTGCTTGCAAGGGTGTGTGACTTACAAGTGTTGGTGTGGCTGTGAGGCCCCAACTCTGTATCAGAGGCACTAGAGGTTATTGTGAATGGAAGCCTATTAAACACTCTCTTAGTTAGATGCCTACCCGATTCACCTCCAAAAGGAGACATAATCTGTGCACAGGGAGAGGGAAGAATCTCTCCCCTAGATTCTTGACATAGGTATGCACCTGGATGTTTGAAGTGGTATATGATGCTAGCCCCTATTTAAGGGTAACCTTCAAACATATATACTTAGTCCTTTGAAACACCAAAAACATGGGCACTCTTTCGAGGGTGACACTGCTATTTGAGGTGCACGCATACGCATAAGACAGCGAGGCACAGATTTTGTCTTCTCAACCAATTTTATTTGTAGGGATAACTGAGTGTCTGTTTTAGAGTCTTAAACTATCCATACTATCATCAAACAAAGACTCCCATGTTTCTACCAAGTTGCTTTGTCCTTGGTGGAATTATTTACGAATACTATTAGCGTCACTACTTGATTGAAACTTCATGTTTTTAAATGAGTGCTTGTCACCTTGAAATAGAGATTGTTGATTTGTATCACCTTAAAACTATACTAAACCTGGAAATCTTGTTAGAGAACAGTTCTCACTGTGTCTCAAAATCTGGTTTTTTATCTTGAAAACTGAGTTTGTTTATCTGCCTTATCTGCCTCTTGTCTTGGATTTGATTGCTTGTTCCCTCCTTGGTTGCAGACTGAAACTAGTTGTTTCGAGTTGCAAACTGACTGATTCATACTCAAACTTGTCTTGTCTCTTTGTCTCCATCCTGTTTCTTGTGTTTTTTGTACCTTGCAACACGATAGTCATATCTTGGCTGTTCTAGCCATACCTCCGATGATTCGTGCTGGGTGCATCTCACACCTTGGTTGTTCTATCCTATTACCTCTTTTTTGATACCTCTAGAGACAGAGTTCTGAGTCAGATCTTAAGTTTCCTCTCATATCAGCTTCGTCTATGCCTATTACGACTAGGAGCAGTAATATTTTTCCCATACACAGTTCTGGATTAGGTAGAGGTAAACCTTGCAATCAAGGAAAAGGTCATTCTGAACCTGTTATTCAAGTGGATAATCAAGAGGGATCATCATGTTCCTCTTCCCCGTTTAGTGTAGACCCGAGTCCGAATCTAAAGCCAATGCTTCATTTTTGTTCTAATCTATTGTTTGAAGATCAGCGTAATCCATTTCTCTCAAGCCAACAAGGCCACAAGAAGTCATATGTTTGGGTCGATCCTATTAACGACCCTCACTACCTTAGTGATCCATTCCAACATTTCAATCCTTTTGATTCACCAAAGAGTACATCGGCTACGAGTCCTCACTCTCATACTGAAGGAGTGCACACGGAACAATCTCACATTAACAACATGATATCTCCTTTCGATTACACACAAGGTCATGACCAATCTCAACATGAACAAGGTCATCAAGGAGAAGAGCACCACCAGGGTCAAGATCAGACTCAGAGCATTTATGAAATTCTTGGCAATGAAGATGACCCAATAACACAAAATGATATAGATGCAGCAAAGTCTAATAAAGCTCTTATTAAAATGATGGAGATACTCCTTGCGGAAGACAAAGAAAAATAATTTCTAGATTTAGCGAATCAAGGGGTCAAATTACCTACAAATTTCCAAGTGGAAACGCTTGTCGCTAAAGAAGATGAAACTGAAACCTCTAAATTGCATAAGATAATTCAAGACATGCAAGGTCAAATCAGCCAACTTATTAAAGATAAGGACAAACCTACACAATAGTTCACAATGGAAAGTATATGTCCTTTTCTGTTTGATAGGAGCATTGTTATGCCACCTTTTCCCAAAGGTGTAGAGATCCCAAAATACAACAAGTATCTAGGTACCACTGATCCAGGATCATTTAAGAGAATTTGGTGCCTTGTCGATGGAGTTTATACATGATCAAACATATTTGATGCATCTTTTTCCACAAATTTTGGTGGACCCATTATGGAATGGTTCTCACGACTGCCCACTGGCATCAAAACTTTTGACGAGATTGCTAATCTCTTTATGCAACACTATTCTCATTATATTCAACATCCTGTCAACATAAGGGATCTTTGCAACCTTAAGCAGAAGCAAGGGGAACCATTCTTTATGTTTCTCCAAAGATGGAGACAACTTTGCACAAAGTACCCTCGCAAAATACCCGAGTCTGAGAAACTCGATATATTCTTGGATAATCTCACCCCTGACTTTAGGTATCAAGTCCAACTTCAAGGTCCCCTTAACTTTGATAGTATGATAAAACAGGCTGTGAGAATAGAAGCATTCATGGTTAAAAAAGGTGAATTGACCTTGTATAAAGATAACAAGCAAAATCTGTCATCTTCCAATAAAGACAAAGGTAGATTTTCCAACAAAAATAGAGATGTTGTGAATGATGGGGTGGTTGATAATGTGAATTCAACTTCTTTGAAACCGGTCTTCAATCTTACCTCGGGTATACAAGCAACCAAAGCTGTCAAAAAGGCTACAACCAATACTCAACAGCCTTCTAAATTTTCTGGCAACAAACCTTGGGCAGCACGACCCAAGCGTGAATTTACCTCTCTGGGAGAACCGCTTGATGTGGTTTTCAAAACTTTGGTGCAAAATCAGATTCTTGCTCCTTTGGAGAAACGTCTATATGATCCGCAACCAAGACCTCATTGGTGGAATGAGAATGCTTACTATGATTACCATCAAAACAAAGGTCACAAGACTGCTACCTATCTCCAATTACGACATAAAGTTCAAGATTTGATTGATAACCAGCTTATTGTTGTAGAGAATCATAACAAGAATTTGGATCATCAAGCATTCAAATATCCCTTTCCTCATCATGAGAAAGGTGAATCCTCCAATGCTCAGAATAATAATGCCAAAGTTAATTACGATAAAACCACTTACAATAATGTGATCAACATGATTGAACCAGTGGAAGTGGAATATTGCAATATGTTTACTGGCAAGGGAAGTGGGAATGTTTCTAAACCCAGAACCCCATTTCTCTTGAGAGGCCCTGGGTCTTGATTATCTGAATCTGAAACATCTCAAGATTGTGCGAATGTTGTTACTAGGTCTAACGCTAGAATCTCTATCAAGGATCCTAACCCTCCTACTACTACGTCCACGCCAAAACAAACTGCAGATAAGACTGTTGTTGGTTCTACCAACAAGACCATGAAGGCTATCCCTATGCCTCCTACTGCTGGTTATAGCATTCTTGACCAGCTTCAAAGGACCAATGCTCAAATAACTATTTTTGAGCTATTGAAAATCTCGCCTGCTCATAGGCAGATTCTGGACAAAGCTCTCACTAAAGCTAATGTCCCCAAAGATATCAATCTGGATTAGTTTCAATCCATGGTGGGTCATTTAACCTCACCGCATTATTTATCCTTCTCTGAAGAAGATGATCACTCAATTAGTCACCCGCACAATGCTCCCCTGCACATAGAAGTCATGATCAGCAAACAACTAGTCCGCCGCGTGCTCATTGATAATGGTGTTGGTCTTAATATTTGATCCGCTCATTTTCTTGCTCAACTAGGTTATGGTGAGGATCACATAGATTCCCGCAAAATAATTACCATAAAAGCTTATGATGAGGAAGAGAGAACATCTAAAGGTCTAGTTGTGCTACCCATTCGGGTTGGCCCAGTTGAAAGAGACATCATATGTCAGGTGCTAGACCTTCCTCTTGCGTATAATATTTTGCTAGGAAGACCGTGGATCCATGAGATGCAAGCGATCCCTTCTACATACCATCGGTGTATCAAGTTTTCTTTTCAAGGTGCAGAGGTGAATGTTCCCACTAGCATGGGCTCTTCTTGTAATGCTCTCACTCAATCAATTGACAGTCTTGTTCCAACTAATAGAGAATACACAGAACTCTATGATGCCAAGCTCAAAGACATGGAACAGACACTAAAAATCACAGATATAGGCATGGTGGGATATCAAATGGAACCCGTGCTGTCATTAGCATCTCTACCCCTATCTCCTCGATCTTATGGGAGACCTTCTGAACACAACAAATCTTCCACTACTCCTAAGATAGTTTATGAGGGTACATTTGTACAGTCCAATACACCATTGGAAGATGAAGACAAGGAAAGAGATATCAAGGCTTGGCTTTGTAAAGGAAAGAACAAAGCTGAACAAACTACCTTGGCTCGTGAATTAAATCCTAACTGTGAGGGTCTTAAGATTATGAAACATTTTGGGTACAAAGGAAGTGGCCCAATAGGTGTGAATGGCAAAGGGTTAGTGGAACCTATCCAAGCTATAGGTCAAAAGACAAAAGACACCACTGGTTTAGGTTTCAAAAAGGTCTCGTTTCATCTAGGGATCAATAAATTTGTGCCAAAAGTAGAATCTACACCAGAACTCGAAGGCACAATTGCAATCGACACTATACAAGATAGCTCAGATGAGGATTTCTTTCCTTATCCCATCCCTCCAGACCTGGCAGCATTCTTTGTTGAGCCAAATAATTTTGTGCCACGTACCTATACAGATGAAACTGACAATGATTCTAGTCAAACCACACCATTTGAGACACTAACTTTTGAGCAATGGAACGACTTACAAGATCCTAACTTCAAAGGAGAATGATACATGCCACTAGAATTTCAAGAACGATTGACACAAGAATAGACTAGTATTGCAAGAACTCAAAAACCTTCATGGTTTAAGCACCCAAGTCAGAGTTCAGATATAGACTCTCATGAGTATGAGTTTGATGGTTTGTCAGCAGGATCTTATGAAAGACTTCTCGACGTAAGTGAGGTGTCTAGTGAAAAGCCTAATAAGTCTCAGTCTATAGGTGTTAACATGTCTTCTACTTCATTTTTTAGGGATCGAAAGGATTCAAACACATCTTTAGACGAGATTGGTTTAGCCCTCAGCTTGCTAGCTAACGCTTTCAATTACTATACTGTGAATGCACTTGAACCTGTTGCATCTCTTTCCCTCCAACATCCTGAATTAATAGACTGGAATTCCCCTTCTTCATCCAGTGAAGTCCTTACATTCCAGAATGATTACACTTTATCCTGCTACCTTCATGCTGTTGAGCTCGTAATGTCCTCCACTAGTGAAGAAAGTGTCAATATGACCGAGGCTGACATCAAGTACCTTAGTTTGAAAATTAAAAGAAGAAAAAATAAGTTCTCTGATGGTGAAAGCCACATTTTGGCAGTATCAGAGCCAAAAAAAGTAAAAAGAAAAGATGTATCTGAAGGTGAAAACCTCTCTGAGGCACCTGAGGATGAGGTACTTGATGCACTTAAGAGTCACTTCCATGAATGCTCATCAGTGTTAATTGAACCAACTCAGCCGATAAATCTGGGAACATAAGAGCATCCACATATCATTCATGTGGCCAAGTCATTATCTATAGAGGAACTTAAGGAATTTACAGAATTTTTCCAAGAGAAAAAGATAAATTTTGCATGGACGTATTCTGACATCCTGGGTGTGGATCCTGATCTCATTATGCATCACTTATCAATAGCTCTAGGTGTGAAACCTGTCAAGCAAAAACTTAGAAAGATGCATCCACATGTAGCTTTATTGATCAAGGCAGAATTGGAAAAACTTCTGAAAGCTGGGTTCATCCGAGTGATTGATTATGCAGAGTGGATTTCTAATATAGTCCCAATGACTAAACATGATAAATCTATCAGGGTCTACACCGACTTTAGAGATCTGAATTTGGCATGTCCCAAAGATGATTTTCCACTTCCTAACATTGAAATGATCATGGATATGATAGCGGGATATGAGATGTATTCATTAATGGATGATTTCTCTGGTTATAATCAGATCAAGATTGCACCAGAGGACCAAGAGAAAACTGCTTTTACTTGTGCATGGGGTACATTCTATTGGAATGTTATGCCCTTCAATTTAAAGAATAGTGGGGCTACTTATCAAAGAGCTATTACTACAATATTTCATGACATGATTCATAGGACAATGGAGGACTACGTACATGACACACTTGCCAAAAATATGGATAGAAAGACACATCTCACTGATCTAGGTCCTATACTAGATTGTATGGAGAAATTCAGGTTGCGTCTAAACCCTAAGAAATGTGCATTTTGGGTTACTTCAGGAAATTTACTTGGCTATATCATTTCTGTGAAAGGAATTGAGGTGGATCCGGTAAAGGTACAAGCTATAATGGAAATGCCACCACCCCGTAACATCAAACAAATCAGAGGGCTCCAAGGTCGGCTCTAATATATCAGACGGTTCATCTCATAATTAGTTGACAAGCCACAACCTTTCACCAAAACTTTGCATAAAGGTGTGACTTATGACTGGAACAAAGAATGTGAACAAGGGTTTCAATAGATTAAACAATATCTGGCCAATCTGCCCATACTGATGCCTCCTATTCAGGGGAAGCCTTTGATCTTATATATCTTAGCAATGGAAACATCCTTGGGTGCTCTCTTGGCCCAAGAAGATCCAAATCATAAAGAAAGAGCCATTTACTACATCAGAAGAACATTGGTCTCTTACGAAATGAATTATTCAGTAATTGAGAAGGCTTGCTTAGCAGTAGTGTTTGCTTCCCAGAAGCTACGACACTACATGTTGGCTCACACTACGAGTTTAATCACAAAGATCGATCCATTGAAATACTTACTCAGTAAATCTACCCTCACAGGTAGACTAGCTAAATGGTTCATGCTCCTTAGTGAGTTCGATATTGTATATGTCGAGAGAAAATCTATCAAAGGATAGGAAATTATGGATCAATTGGCTGAAGCACCTCTTACAGATCATGAACCATTAAAGATGGAACTCCTAGACGAGTCCATTTTGCTTCTCACGCATCAGACATGGACAATGTTCTTTGATGGTTCATTCACCCAACAGGGGTCCGGAGCTGGAATTTTGTTTGTCACACCTCAGCGGTACTCCTTACCAAAGGCATACAAAATGATGTTCCCTTGCACCAATAATACCGCTGAGTATGAAGCAATGATCAATGGACTCAAGATTGCTATTGAATGGTGAGTGGATGAACTAAAAGTCTTTGGAGACTCACAACTGGTTATCAATCAAGTTAACAACACTTATCAAACCAAAGATGAAAAGTTGGTACCCTA
>MU225445.1:2558794-2587341 GCA_018584345.1 Thuja plicata
CTAATTAGGAGGCAGCAAGTCATTTCAATTGAGTTTGCAGGATAAACAATTCATGTTTGTCTTTGTAAATTGAACAATTGAGTAAAGACTATGTTGGGTTTGTGCATGATTTAGAGGTCACATTCAATCACACACAAGATGGTGAAGAGATTCTGAAGGAGAAGAAAGTCTTCATTAAGACCTGATCAACAAGCTGAGGAAAGAGCTAGATTCTGCAGACATCGACAAATAGTGAAACAACATCACGGAGAAGAACAGTGTGGAGCAAAGGTATTGAATTTATTATATTGATCAGAGAGGTAATGCACTTACAATAGATCTGAAAATCTGCATTTCAAGTATATTTGAACAGATCACTTTAATGTTTCAGTTTAACCATTGAAGCATCAAGACTCTTAACCAAGCAAGACTTAAAAGTATTTTTTAATTGAGATACATCCCAAGGAGTATCAAAAATTTTGATCATAGAAAGTGGCATTGGATATGCCCGATACCTATTGACAGGACAAGTGAGTGTTTGATCAAGGATGGTAGCATTAGATGCCAGATACTAGGTGACAAACTATCTTTTAAATCCTCTAACAAGGTCACACCTAACAGTGTGTCTGTAACCTTTAACAAGGTTGGCTCTTAACCAAGCTCACTTCAAAAGAGTGAAAATTTGGGGTACCGATCCCAGTGGTTTTTCCCTTCACAGGGTTTCCACATTAAAAATCCATGTGTTATGTGTTTATGTTTCAATACTTTACTATTTTGTATTTCACATAAAGCAATTCTGGATTGATCGGTATACTCTAGCTATTTACTATGTTTTAGTAAATGAAAGACTGCTTATCGGTAAACATATAGAAGAAGGATTTACAAAGCATTCCGAAAAGTAGTAATTGGTTATAAGTATTTCAAGGCATTCATCTTATAGGACTAAATATAACTGGAGGTTTAAAAGTGGTAATAAGTTTTAAAGGGTTGATTTAAGGATTAATTTTTGAGGCCACTGATTCACCCGCCCCCCCTCTCAGTTATTACTAACAATTGGTATCAGATCTTGTGTGCTTAGAAGGAAGGTTTCAAGACCTAAGCTATAGATCAGAAGATAAACATATGAGATATGCCTAAGTTAAACAAAGACAATTTTGCTTCATGGCAGAGCAGAATAAGACTCCACTTATCAGGTATTGGAAATGATGTTACTCAATACTTAGATACTGAATTTGTGTTGCCCATAGGTGTACCCACAGTTGAACAAATGAGAGAGAATCATGAGCACAACTGCATGATGATAGAGCTTTCTTCCTCACTCTCGTATGTTGAATTTGAAGATGTCAAAACTTGCAAAACTACAAAGCAGATGTGGGACAAATTGATGCTTGTACATGGCGGTGATAAAAATGTTTTGAGAGCCAAGGAAGAAAGCCTTAGAGGAAATTTGATGATCTCAAAATGAAATAAGGTGAAAACCTCACACAGTACAGCACAAGAATCAAAGAGGTAGTCAATCCTATCCAAGGAGTTGGAGGTGTACTAGAAGAAGATGCAGTGGTAAGTAAAATTCTATGAACCTTACTGCCTAATTTTGTTATTAGAGTATCTGTCATACAAGAAATGGGAGTAGTAGAAAATAGCAATGTTACTCTAGAAAGTTTGAAAGGAAGAATAATTTCATTTGAGATGAATCATTTTGATAATAGTGACTTACCAAACACAGAGTCTGCATTCAAATCTTCTTTGAGAATAAGTAAATCAAGTCATAAACACACTATGAGAAAAGATAGTGATAGTGAAAGTGAGGAAGAAGATCTTGATGAAATTGAAGCACTTATAGCTAGAAGAATGTAGAGAGGAAAAGGTAAATTACCACTTGTTTGTTTTAATTGTAAAGAGATTGGACACTTTGCTGCAAGATGTCCTAATAGAAGAAAATATGACAGAAGTAATGATAGGTCATTTAAAAAGAAGTACGACAGAGGTGATTATAGAAGAAACTGACAATCAGAAAGAAGAGATACCTAAGACTACAAGGACAAAGGAAAGAAGGCCTGTTACCTAGCTAAATGCAAAGATGATGACACTGACATTGAATCTGATGAAGACATTGAGATGGTGTTTGTGGTAGTAAAATACGATTCAGATGATGATGAAGAAAGGTATGTAGAAACTGCACTCATATCAAAAGTTAGAAAAAATGATGTTTGGATCATAGATAGTGGCTACACTCACCATATGACCGGTGACAAACAAAAGTTTGAGACTTTTGAATACTACAATGGTGGTTCAGTACGAATGGGTAATGACACACCTTGTCCAGTTGAAGGTAGAGGAACTATAATGTTGAATAACCTGATAAAATGTGAAAATTCTTATTGGGTAAAAGGATTGAATTATAAATCTATTGAGTGTTTCTCAGTTGAATAATTCAAGTCACAGAGTAGCATTTGAAAATAAGAAGGCAAAGATCTTCAATGAATCAGGAAATCTGATTGGTATCGGTGAGTAGACAAAAGGTAAATTATTCTATCTAAATGATACTGACACCACTTGCTTAATGGCTAGAAACAAAGACATATGGTTGTGGTACAAAATATTCTATCATGTGAACTTTGACAACATGATAAAGATAAGAAAAAATAGAAATGCAAGAGGCTTACCGACGATGACCAAGCCTGACAATATCATGTGTAAGAATTATCAAAAAGGTAAGATGAAAAAGTCTGGTTTCAAAAGAAAAACCCATACATCTGATGCCATTCTTGAATTAGTCCATACTTATTTATGTGGACCCATGAGGACAAAGAGTTATTATGGTGATAGATATTTTATTCTCTTTGTTGATGATTACTCTAGAATTATGATAGAAATATTTCTAAAAGATAAATCAGAAGCATTTAAGATGTTTAAATGGTACAAAGAAATGGTAGAGAAACAAAGTGGTAAAGAATTGAAATGCTTAAGGTCAAATAGAGGAGGGGAATTTATTTTAGATGAATTCACTAACTTTTGTAATGAGCAAGGAATCAAAAGACAGGTCTCTGCACCAAGAACACCACAACAAAATGGAATTGTTGAAAGAAGAAACAGATCCATAGTTGATTGTGCAAGGACACTGATGATAGAGAAAGGCATCACCCAAATCTTCTGGAGGGAAGCTATCAGTACTGCTATTTACACATTGAAAAAAGTACAATTGAACAAAGACACCTTATGAGCTATGGTATGGATACACACCCAATGTAAGTTACTTCAAAAATTTTGGCAGTCAATGTTATATCTTAAAAGATGATAGAAATGGAGAACTTGACTCCAAAAGTGATGAAGGAATCTTTCTAGGGTATTCCACCAAGAGAAAGGCTTATAAATGTCTCAATAAATCCTCTAACAAAATTGTTAAAAGTGCACATGTAAAGACAGATGAATTTTCAGAGAAGAATGAAAAGGAAAGCAAAAAAGAACTAGAGGACTACAACAAGTTTGTTTACAATAAAGAACCTGAGACTCTACCTGACCAACAATGTAGAGCTCCCGAGCAACAGATCATTGCACCTGAGCATCAGGCTATGAATACCAACAATCATGATATTGCTCAAAATATGTACCAAGTGATGGAGAACAGAATGAAGGACAAAATGATAATCAAGATGATAGACAAAGAAATGAACCTATACTTTCCAGATATGTCAGAAGGAACCATCCATAGAACCAGATCATAGGAGATAAGAAGGCTGGTATGAGAACTAGAAGTAAGTCTCTAAATACAAGATGTCTTATTTGTGATTATGAACCAAAATCTATCAATGCTACACTTGATAATGATGAATGGATTAGTGCTATGAATGAAGAGATTGAGCAAATTGAGAAAAACAAGACATGGAAACTTTTACCGAGACTAGATGACAAGAATGTCATCGGTACAAAATGGATATTCAGGAATAAACTGAATGAGAATGGAGAAGTCACCAGAAATAAAGCAAGACTAGTATGAAAGGGGTATGCACAAGAAGAAGGGATTGACTATGGAGAGACCTTTTCACCCATTGCTAGGCTAGAAGGAGTAAGAATATTACTTGCTTATGCTGCATGTAAACGATTCAAGGTATATCAAATGGATGTAAACTTTGCATTCCTAAATGGAATACTTGAAGAAGAGATATACATTGAACAAACAGAAGGGTTTTTTGATCCAGACAAGAGAGACATGGTATGTAGATTACAAAAAGCCTTGTATGGATTGAAACAAGCACCCCGAGCCTGGTATGAAAGACTTCATTCCTATCTTATAAGTATTAGATTTGTAAGGACTAGTGAAAACAATAATCTTTGTTTAAAGGAAGATATTGATGCTAACATTTTGATTGCTGAGATATTTGTTGATGACATCATATTTGGAGGCAATGATATGCTATGCAAATCATTTGCAAATGAAATGAGAAAACATTTTGAGATGTCTATGTTTGGAGAGATCAAGTTCTTTCTTGGTCTACAGATGATGCAACAAGATGAAGGTATTTTCATTACATAATCCAAATACATCAAGGAAGTGCTAAAAATATTCAAGATGGAAGAGTCCAAACCAGTTGGAACACTTATGGCAACTGGATGTAAACTGAAAAATGAAGATAAGTCATCAGGGGTAAATCAAAATTTGTATAGATCAATGATGGTAAACTCATGTATGTTGTACATACTAGACCCAATATTGCACATGTAGTAGGAATAGTTGCAAGATTTTCTGCTAATCCCAGGGAATCACATATGACTGTCGTGAAAATAATCCTAAGATATCTAAAGAATACCAAGGAATATGGCTTATGGTATAGAAGAGAAGGCAAATTTGAACTTAAGGTCTTTACTGGCGCTGATTGGGCTAGAAATATTGATGACTGGAAGAGCACAAATGGAGGAGCATTCTTTATGGATGACAGACTTGTCACATGGATCAGCAAGAAGTAAGGATGCATCTGTCAATCTACTGCAGAAGTAGAGTATGTTTCTACTGCTGCAAATTGCTCAAATATTGCATGGATCAAATAGTTACTGGAAGGTAAGCATATGAAAATTCTTGAACCAGTAATTATCTATTGTGATAATACTAGTGCAATAAACATTTCCAAGAATCTAGTCATGTATACTAAAAAAAAGCATATTGCCATCAAGTATCATTATTTGAGAGAATAAGTTCAAGCAAAGGAGGTGATACTTGAGTATGTGCAATCAAAGGAACAGTTGGCCGATATCTTCACCAAGCCACTTCCCAAGGATGCATTTGAATACTTGAGAAAGAGACTAGGGGTCAGACCCTTGTTTACTGGTTAGTAAAATGACTAGAAGGCTGCATCAGCCTACATATTATCAGAATATAATTCATGTTGATGTAAGCAAAGAGATGGACTTCAAAGATAAATCTATGCAAAACAAGGTATTTATCTACTTCGAGTACCAGAGTTATTGTATTACCGATGGATTGGGAAATTCAAGAAGTATATTATGGATAGAAAGGATATGTTTGCCATTATTGTCAAAAATATTTGTTTGGCATTGTTTTCAAAGGGGGAGATTATTATCACTTCAAGGAGAGAGTATATCCATGGGAAAAACTATATAGGGAAAGATTATATCCATCAAATTATCTAGAGGGAGAGATGTAACAAGAAAGGGAGAGTACATAAAAAGAGAAAGAATTGCTAACAAGAGACATCAAAAGAAAAGAGAACAGTCAAAGGGAGAGAGTTTTCCACAGGAGAAGAACACATCACATCAAACAAAGAAAGATTAAACATCTATCCAGTGAAGGGATTGAAGACAAAAAGAAATCTGCAAGAATCAAATCTAAGTTATATGAACTTACCAAGGACCAGATATTTGTATCAGTCATAGTACATAACATTGGTAGTTTGATGAATTTCAACCATTATATTTCATATTGTATTAGTAATATTATAGTGTGATAATGTAGTGTGTTGCCATCAATGCCAAAGGGAGAGATTGATGAACTATAACTGATTGAATGTTTGAAGATGTTAAGTTGGTGATCATGCAAGGCATTAAATTAGTTAATGTATTGTATTGTCATTGATGTCAACTTGATATAATATGTATGGACATGGATATACTGCCAAAGAATTCAAAGAACCGACGAATCAAAGGCTATGCTATCAGTAATGCATATAAGTCAAGTATTCACAAAGTGACTGTATACACCGAAGGTCAGAGTAAAAGAGAAAAGTCACAGTGTTACCCGACAAGAAAATGCACAGCATTACTGATGAGCAAAGTCATAGTGTTTCCCGATGAGAAAAGCACAGAGTAACCCAACAGACAGAATTACAGTGTTGCCTGACGGACGGAGATCCCAAAGACAACTGAAGTCACACTGACAAAACTGTTAGTTATCACCGATGACTAACTAAAGTGTTGACCGACATAATAGAGAGTTCAGAAATGATAAAATTCTTAGCTGTCAAGAGATATAAATAGACTTAACTGATAATTATCATTGTTTTAATCGACAAGATAAAGCCAAGGATAAGTAATGGATTTAAAGCTTCTTTGTCCAGTTGGGAAGAAGATCTCTACGAGATAAAACTGGAGTTTTTCTTTAAATCTAATTGGCAAGAGTTGTGGATCATGCCAAGAATCAAGAAAACCAAGAAATGGTGAATCATGTCTATAAAGAGACAAAACCAATTCATTATGAAGTGTGGGGTGAAGAGAAGAGAGATTAGACTCTGAAGAGATTCTGAAGGAGAAGAAATTCTTCATTCAGACCTGATCAACAAGCTGAGGAAAGAGCTAGATTCTGTAGACACCGACGAACAGTGAAACAACATCACAGAGAAGAACAGTGTGGAGCAAAGGTATTGAATTTATTATATTGATCAGAGAGGTAATGCACTTACAATAGATCTGAAAATCTGCAATTCAAGTTGTATGTGTGAATAGATCACTTTAATGTTTCAGTTTAATCATTGAAGCATCAAGACTCTTAACCGAGCAGGACTTAAAAGTATTTTGTAATTGAGATACATCCCAAGGAGTATCAAAAAGTTTGATCATAGAAAATAGCATTGGATATGCCCAATACCTATTGACATGCCAAGTGAGTGTTTGATCAAGGATGGTAGCATTAGATTCCAGATACTAGTTGACAAACTATCTTTTAAATCCTCTAACAAGGTCACACCTAACAGTGTGTTTGTAACCTTTAATAGGGTTAGCTCTTAATCGAGCTCACTTCAAAAGAGTGAAAATTTGGGGTACCCGTCCCAGTGGTTTTTCCCTTAACAGGGTTTCCATGTTAAAAATCCATGTGTTATGTGTTTATGTTTCATTACTTTACTGTTTTGCATTTCACATAAAGCAATTCTAGATTGATCGGTATACTCTAGCTATTTACTATGTTTCAGTAAATGAAATACTGCTTATCAGTAAACATAAAGAAGAAGGATTTTCAAAGCATTCCGACAAGTAGTAATTGGTTATAAGTATTTCAAGGCATTCATCTTATGGGACTGAATATAACTGGAGGCTTAAAAGTGGTAATAAGTTTTAAAGGGTTGATTTAAGGATTAATTTTTGAGGCCACTGATTCACCCCCCCTCTCAGTTATTACTAACAATGTTGGCATTATTAATAGAAAGCAATACATAATATAGCCTTTGGAATTAGTGATTAATATTGCAATTGTAGCATTATAGTGATGAAGAAAATGTGTCTATGTTATAAAAAAAAATCAATGGAGATCCAAAATTCCAAAGAAAGGTTAATTTAGTGAAAATCACAATGTATTTTATTGAAAATGACAGTGGTATGCTTGAAGAACATAAATAATTTATAGAAATTAGGCGTGTTTGACAGTCATATAGCCTTGAAGCTCAGAAAATGATGTAAAGACAATGGTTCAAAGTGAGATTTTCTAAATGTTTCAATATCAATGACTTAACAACATAATCTACAATCAATATTCTAGATGGACAATGCTTTATACAAAGGTTGTATATAGAAATTCAAAGTATGGAATTAGATAGTGCAGATTGTATTGATCTAGTGTTGATTATTGATAGTCTATCGTTAATATAAAGCTATCAGATTATTTATTCATATGTTGGTCTAATTATAAATTGGAATAAGAAGAGAGATAATATTTGATTATGGTCCTCCAATTGATAAAGAGAAAAATTCAATTGTATTCACCACCCTCTTATAATTTTGATATGCATATTTATATCAAATTTCTAAACCTGATTGTATATGGTTCTTTATATCTTAATTCTCCTATTTATGTCCAATGTCTAGTTTGCCCCTTTAAATGGTTTTCTTTAATAAATCTATATATCCTTATTATTGAAGGGTTGTGTCTTTACAATGACACACACCTTTCTTTTCACTAGATCACACTACTTCATAATGATATCCATTATTACTCATTCTTCTAATTTAATCAGAGGATTCTATGCTACCCCTTAATAATGTGTTGATTGGTTAACTGGTATCTTATTGTTGATTAATATCAATATGTTGTCTTACCAATAGTTCATATTCACTTATTGGGATCATTCCTTCCCTTAACATACGTAGTTGAAGGTAGAAGATTCCTATGTTTCATGAATTTCCCATTCACAAGTTGATCATGATCAATCCCAACTTCATTCTTTCTTTTCCAAAACTTGAACACCACATATTATCTAATGCTTCAACTTGATGATCAAAGTTGAAACCACTCCCTACTACCTCAATACCTAGGCATACCCAAGACTTATGCTTCCGATATGTTTCCAATATACTCCTAAAAGAGCACCAACTGGAAACAAAAGTGAAAAGACAGGGGATGGAGCAATGGAGCGATGGTGTGAAAAGGTCACAACACCACCATAAGATGATCTTTTCCATTTATACAGTCCAAAACTTATGACTGGAAAATAAGATGGCCTTATTAGTTCAACCGGTACTTGCGATGAAGGGCACAACTTGCATGGGAGTCAACACTAAAAAAAAATATTGATTAATTTTCTTCAGTAACATTAAACCCATAACAATCCAAAAGTGAAACAAATAGTGTAAACGAATTTGGAAATTGCTCAAACAATGAATAACTTACACCTTAAACTAAAACATTCAAATCATGAAAATAATTCTTTCATGAAGAACACTATCAATACCAATAAGGGACTACACAAAAAGCTAGGAGGATATTTTATTATTTTCCCAAGATTCACAAATCCTAAGGGTTTTCATCTTCAGTGAGAGAAGAAAATGAATGCACACTTTCTTTTTGAAAATGAAATAATTTAAAAAAAATGACAGCTTTTTGAAAATATTCCTCTTATTTATAACTTATTTTGAAGAAATAAAATAATATTTAATTATTTTAGACAAATATGCCTCAAAGTTGATAAAATAATTCATCTTGGGACCAAGCATGTGCTTGAATTGTCTCAAAAATTAGGAAATAATGTTGCATCTACTTATAAACTCCTCCCTTATTCTAGACCTTTGGACTCATTTTTTTACAATGCTTCATTCTATTTTAATATCATGGCTTTATCCCTATTGCGGAGCTGGTCCATAATATCTACATGAATGGTTGTGGGCCTTGTGGAAGAAACGAGAATACCAATTTTTAAATATTTCCAACTCCTTGGAGGTAATTATCCAAGCTCTCAGGAACCAAATTCACTCTATAACATATGAATGTTTGTGGGTCCTTGTTGGATAAAGGGAAAAGTAGTCATTTCCAGTCATTGCATACATGAAACACATAAGAGTATATGACAAAGATTTTAGCTTTATAAGGGGTATCAAGATCCCCATAGAAATAGTATAATAATTGAAGTTGATTGTAAAATTATCATCACGTGAAATCACAATTATGTCTACAAGAAAGTCCTCTAGTAACATCATAAATATGCCTAGTATATCATAAAATGATCTACTCAAGAAATTTAGAATGTTCA
Source organism: Thuja plicata (assembly GCA_018584345.1). NCBI lineage: Eukaryota > Viridiplantae > Streptophyta > Pinopsida > Cupressales > Cupressaceae > Thuja > Thuja plicata. Next base: position 2,568,739 of record MU225445.1, read on the forward strand.
ATATTCAACACCAATGCAAGGTTGGTTAAAAAAAATGGCAGTCTCATACACAATCTATCTAACATTTTTTGGATGCAAACTAAATGGTTACACTTTACTAGATATGCCACCTACCAATAAAAATACAAAAATGTACCAACCAAGAAACCTACAAAGGTGAGGCTCATACCACAATGAATCCTAGTAGTTAATAATTCTAACCTATATGCAAGGTCTAAACACATGTTTCTTTCCACCTCCTAACAACTTCTTGGGCAGAAAATAAAGAGCAATGAATTGTTCTGATATTCTTCTCCCTACCAAAAATCCCCAAACACTCATCAAAGTAACCTTACAAATAGTACAATCAACTTAACATGGTTGTCATTGCCTTGGACTGAGATGGTTACCCGTGACCTCCAGTAAAATTATGAGGTGATCATCGATGGATGTTATCGGCAATATCATAAGACTGGTTTGTTCTGGGGGAGTAATGTTAGGGTTGGTCTATTTCAAGCATCTACACATGTTAGGGTTGGTCCATTTTAAGTTGGTTGTTGGTCAATCTCAATTTGGTTGTAGGTGACACCATGCTTTTTAGAATCGTCTGGAATCGGTATTCTCATTGATATGACCAAATTCTTCAATAACTTTCTCGTTAATATGGTCACTTTATAATATTATTTTTATATCATCATTCCTAGTTTGGGTGTGGCACTATGGGAGTGATGAAGCTTAGGGTTTTGATTGACAGAAGTAGCATGGGAAAAGATCATACCATGCGTAATGTGGAAGTCAAATCGATCATCAAATCAAATGGAAACACAGGTAAAAAAAGGAACATAAAATGATCCAAATTAAATTAAACATAAAATCAGATGGAATCACCACTTACATGTGGTGTTGATGAAGGCATTTTGTGTGCCCTCCTTCAGCTCTTCTTTGCGGTGTAACATAATGAAATGAAATGAAACTTTTTTTAAGTTATGCCTATGTTGGTCGGAATTATGACCACATGTTATGGTCCTCGTAATTACAACCAACACGGGAATGGATTAAAAAAAATTCAAAGTTTTCCTTCTATAATCCGACCAAGCAAAACCATTTTAATGCTTGGTCGGAAATGTTGGTCAAAAATTAGGGTCAAATGTACTAGTGTGCACATGTGGGGATATTTTGTAAATAGATAATTACTTATTTATTTATGAGAGGAATTATTAGTTTAAATAAATAAATATAATTTATTTAATCATGAGAGAGGGATTATTAGTTAAATTAAATAAATATAATCTATTTAATCATGAGAGGGGGATAATTAGTTTAATAAATAAACATCATTTATTTTATCGTGATAGGGGAATAATTAGTTCACTTAAATAAATATCATTTTTAATCATGAGATAGAATTTAATTTAATTATTACATAAATATAATAATTAGTGAATGGGGAACATTAATTAAATTTGATTCTTTAATTAATTATAAGGAGAGAGAATAATTGAATAAAGTTTAATTATTTAATTATTTTGTAGACGAATAGGTGATGAAATATTGATTAGACGTTGAATAATTAAAGTAATTAATTAAAACTACTTAATTATAAAATTAAAGGGAAATGATGTTTTTGATCTTAGAATATGGTAGAAAGATACAATTTATTTAATAAATAAAGATTATTAAATAAATTAAAGAGAAATATTAGTAACGTCATTGCATTGGAGCAATAGGCCATTTTTAGGTGTCGACAGGTAATAGTTAGAATCAAGATAGATACCATTATGGAGGGTGAACTTGAAAAGCTGAGAAACCAGGAATGCTTTTGCATTAACAGAGATGATAGACTTTGGCTGACCAAAACAAGAAATTGTCTCCAGCAAGTAATTTAAGATCTAACCCTTTGTCACATTATTCAGAGAGGCTACCTTTGTCCATTTGGTGAACTAGTCAGTGGCAGTGAGTATCCATTTGTGGCAAGCGCTCAATTTTGGATTTATCATTCTAATGAATTTAAGACCCCATTCTGTGAAAGGCTCATCTACCATGATTGTATGAAGAGGCATAGTTGAGTTCTTCCATTTTCCAGTATAAAGCTGGCATTCACGACATCTGTGAACTAGAGCATGGGTATCATTGAAAAGGGATGGCCAATAATACCTCGTGTGAGTTATCTTCATAGCGGTATTTTGAGCTGAAAAATGCCCTCTGGTTGTGCCACTATGAAACTCAATCAAGGGTTTATCTGCATCTTTCTTCCCTACACAATGGAAAAGAACACCATCAAAGTTTATTTAAAATAATATGTCATCAACCAAACAAAAGATGACATTTTGAAGTTTGTAGTATCTTCTCTTGTTAGAAGGTGATTATGGTATCTCCCGATCTGCATAAACTCTCCTTTCTGCTACCCAGCATGTTTTGACTACAACTTGTTGTATGAGCACTGCTTCGTCTACTTCCATGCTTGAGGTTCCCACTTCTTGAGCAATGTGCTTGCACAATCCTTTACCTCGGATTACTTTGGTAGGTCAGACATCAATATCATATTCCATAATTTTAGTAATAAATTTAGCCCTTTTTCAGTAATCTCACCCTCCATAATGTATCTGTAAACACTGGTGTGAGTAATGAAGATGGTTGTCTTGTTGTAAGAAATGTAATGCCTAAATATTTTCAAACCCTTCACTATTGCAAATGCTTGCTTCTCCACAAACTTATATTTTATTTCATAATCTTTTAGATTCTTGGAGTAGACAAAAATAGGATGCTCACATGTACCTTCTTTATTTTTTTTCCCTAACACCATAGCAATGGTGAAATATCTTGCGTAGACATACATGATTAAATCCCTTGATAAATCAGGGTTTACCAAAGCCAGGGAAAACACAATAACCTCTTTTATTTTCTCAAAAGTTTCTCTCACTTTTGGAGTCCATTTCAAATAGAGATCCTACTTGAGAATCAATGTTATAGGTCTCACAAATTGTGTAAAATTAGTGATGAATTTACTAACAAAATTAGTATTTTTCCTAGGAAATATTGCACACCTTTCTTTCTCACAAGCAATGAAATTCTCAGATTGATGTGACTCGGTGTGGATAAATAGCCACACCATATTTAGATACCACGTGTCTGAGAATCTTCCCTTGGGGAACTCCAAATACACACTTCTTAGGATTCAAAGAAATGTCAAACTCCAGACATTTTTGGAAAACAAGTTCTAGATGATTAAAGTGCTCCGTGGAAGACTAAAAAAATAGTGAGATCATCTAGATAAATCAGGATGATCTTGTTGATGAGGTCCTTAAGTGAAATATCCATTGCAATTTGGAAAGTAGCACCAACATTGGATAGGTATAAAGGCATCTTGGCATATGAAAACATTCCCAACTTAGTGGTAAATGTAGTCTAGTGCCGGTCTTCTTCCTTCACTAACACTTGACTGTAACCTGAGAATTCATCTAGGATAGAAATTATCTTTGATCCAGCAACTAACTGCAATATAACTTCCACGGATGGAAAGGGGTATTGGTCCTTTAAGGATGCTATGTTCAAATCATGGAAATCCACACACAGGTGGATTTCTCAATTCTTATTTCTTGCTGATTTTCATCTTCCATGTCAAATGCTTTAACAAAAATACCCTTTATATCATGGAGGACTTGCTTCTGCTTGTTCTCCCTCCTCATTTCTTCTTGTCTCTTCTTCCTCTTTAATAGGTCTTGAAGAGTCTGAATCTGCTCATATGACAAGCTCTTTGGATCCCATTTAGGAATCACAATAACTTCATCTAATGTGACATTTAAGCTCGGTGATTTCTTCTTGTTTAGCTTCTTCTTCTTGAGTTCTGGTGAACTGATACTCGGCTCAGGTTCTTAAATATCCTTTCCTTTTTTAGTATTAATTTCAAGTGTAGTCTTTAACTAAGTCAAGATTACATATTGATCAGGTATACTCCCAATTTTGGGTCCAGTAGGAGTAGATGATATAGAGTGTGGTAGATCCACTAACACTTGTATAGCCTCTTGTTCTATAGGCTTGTTTGCAATTTCTTCCAACTTATCTCCACTGTCTAAGAATGTTTGCACAACCTCTAAAATAGGTGTTATTTTTAACCTTCTTTTCTCCTTCTTTCTTTGTCTTGGCCTTAGTTATTCAAATAGGCAATTGCATACCTATGTCTACCGACTCATTCTGATTCTCGGCATCCAAATTGATGTTATCTCCAAGTGTAGTGTCAATGGGACTATCTATTGTGATATCTACAGTTTTCACATTGTATGTTTTATCTTCCAGTTCCATCTCAATCTTTGTCTGACCAGTAGAAATTTCTTCTTCTATTTCCTTCTACTCTAAGGTGCCTTCACCTTTCTTATCTTCCTTCTTGGTCAATAGCCAAAACATTTCCTTCTGAATTTTGGTGCTCTGTTGTACTACACCTTCAACATCATTTTTCAATATTTCATAGGCTCTTTGTTTAGGAATAAACTTTCTTTGATATTGTTCAATAAATTTGGCTATCTATTTCTTGGTTAATCTAGGAATGACCTTAGCTAACATCCCTTCCCTTATCTGTCTTTCAGTCATTAATGCATACTACCACTTTTGTGATAAAATATCATAAAGTTCTATGGGGACAAGGTCTCCTATCTCTATAGGTGTCATCTTGAATGTACCCATCATATCTAATAGTGCTTCCTAAATCTTATGCTTCTCTGCTATGCTTTGCTTCTCATACTTGATATATTTAAATACTGCTAATCTAGCAGTACTTCTTATGTTCTTCCATACCTCATCAATATTGGTCAGTGGTTTATGTGATGTTGTAGGTATGTTGATGGGTTCATCTGTATCTTTCTTCTACTCATCATTTTCTTGCTCCAAGATTAGTTTCCTCCTCGGTCTCTTCTCAAGTTCTCTCAGCACAGCCTTTGTTTCAACTTGTTTTCTTTTCTCTGAACTGCTCTCTCCATCATTCTTCTTTGTATATACCTTAGTTTTCTAGGAAAGAGATGAGATAGTTGATGCCCTTGTCCTAGGCCGGTTAGCAATAGGAGGGGTAGCCTTAGATTTGGCTTGGCTTGGTTTAGTTGCCTTGGAAACTACTGGTTGTTTTCCTTTGGCTTTCACAGTGATTTATTCTTTAGGTTCACTCTCCTCTTCTTCACTAGACATATCCTCTCCATGTCCTATTGATAAAACCAAAGGTGCATCCTATATTTCTTCATCACTTTCTATTCCAACCATTTTCTTCAATCCTTTTACAATTTTTTTCCTTTTCCTCTCCATAGTGTCAGCCTTCAAATCCATAGAGATTTTGGACTTAGCTTCTTCATAGTTCCCAAAATGTCTGGCTGCACCATCAATCTACTCTTCTAGTAGAGTTGTTATAGCTACAGATGACTCATCAATATTTACTTCATAAGGTAATGGCCTTAGCCATGATACCCTCAGCACTACTTCCTGCACATAGGTAAAATTTGCATCCACTAGGAAAAAAATCTCCTCGTAGTGTTTCTCAACTAGTGATCTGGGAACTCTACTTCTCAGTCTCATCTTTTTCTTGAATTCCACAAAGTATATTCCCATTATATTATTAAAATTACCACCTAATTTCTCAATAAATGCATTGATCTGTTGTGTAATTGGTTGGTCTATCTTCCATACAATATCTCCAAAAGTAGGAAATGTATTATGTGCATAGAAAAATATGCAAACTAGCAAAGAACCGAACTTACATATTGAGTTCTTTGCCTTTCAGATTGAAGAAAGGTTCTTGGCCAGCTATGTCAACTGAAGCTCGGCAAGGTCATATGTATGGTCCTTCTTCACAATCTTCCAAGCTTGGTCGACTGCAATCCATGGGACACTGTCCAGTCGGTTTGACTGATAAAGCTTGTGAGCAATAACCCTAACTATAAAATCAAGCTCCAAATCGTTGATTGTTGAGATTGTCATTCCTCTTTTATTCCAGATAGCTTCGGTGTATTCTTCTATATTTTCCTTACTCTGACATCTCATGGTTCTCTTCCCGTTGATAGTTGGATAGCCAGTTACCCTTTAGATGATCTCCTTTGTAATCCTAACTGGTCCATTATCCAGCCATATGTTAATATCATGTATGTGGCTAAGGACAATATTGATCCATTCCATTTTGAAATCCATTGAGAAATCTAGGGCACGAGTTAACCCTCTCTCGGCTAGATGTTTATACTCATCTTTTAGGACTCCGTCCACACACAATTTGTTGTAGGATTCCCTTAACTCATGATCTCCAATTTCACTCACTTTTCACATATAACATGATCTAACATCATGAATCATAAGTACCTTGGGTGGAATCGATGATAGGGCTCTGGTCAAATCACCCTAGATGGCACTTTTAGAAACTGCCCTGAAATTAGGAGGCACACAGGTGTCGCTCCTAACCAATTGAACTTTTCTCAACTCCTTCTCCTTACTCTTAGCTACTGTGGAAGAACTTGCGGCCATGATTTCCAAAAATAGGGTTTCAAAGATGACGAATAGAGTACCTCAGAAAATATAAAAATTTGCACTATTCACTCAAGGTTGCCGACGGCACGCTGTAGAAATCTTTGAAAAATCTTTGTTGAAATCAAGTTCTCAAATGCTCAATCACTCTGTAAAATTCTCAATCGCATGGTGAAAATGAAAATGAATGGTTCTTCCCTTTATATAAATTTTGACGGTCAAAATTAGGTTAGCATTAAATGTTATTTCCGTTGAGTGAGTGTCATACATCTATCCTTGGCCGACTCACAAAACTCACCTATCTCTCGGTCACAAAACTTACTCGGTCATCATACTAGCTCGGAATACACTAGAGAACTTGGTCTTAGTGCACAATAAGATTGTTGCTTGGCACCTATAGTGCATATTGATTTTTCTCGGTACATGTCTTAAAATGTGTCCTGATGCATCTTTACATATGCAGATATGGACTTTTGCACTTTTATATGTTAGGAACTGATGAAAGATGTGAAATATAAATATAGTTCCTCACATACTTCATTTTCTTAGTTGGTGATGGTGTGATCACCTGATCCATTGGATTGGGTGACCTCAGATGTAGTAGCTTCAGTGTTTCTCAGTTCCTCTTTTCTTATCCATGTCTAGTTCATCTGTGCTCTAGTCTGCTCAACAGTAGGAGAAGGTGCCCTTGTTTTGAAATCTCTCCTAGTATGACCGATTTTTAGACAATTATAAAAAACTAGACTTCCATTCATCCAACTCTTAGATTTTCCTCTGAAATGTGTCTTTATGCAGTTTTCTGGAACATGTCCATACTCACCATAGTAATGACAACTATGCCAAGTGTTGTAATCCCAATTATAAGTGTTGCCTTTGCTAGGTGCTTTTTCTTGTGTCCTTGATGTCCATTGTTGTTTAGCATTAGATCTGCAATCTTGTGCTCTATGTCCAAATTTCTTATGGTTGTAACAATACCCATTGAATCTAGCTGTGGGAGATGCATTGCTTGCCTTTTCCCAACATTCATGTGCCTGATGTCCATACTTCTTACTGTTAAAGCAATAACCATTGAACTTAGTTTTAGGATTGGACTTACCATTCATGCTTTGGAAGATATTTGTTGTGTGTCCTAGTTTTCCACAGTGGTAGCATACATGCTTGTTGTTCTTTGTCTTTGCATTCCTCCTTTCACCAGTCTTAGATGATTCTCCTTTCTCAGAAGATGTTTGTTGTTCGATATGACCTAATCCAGAAGAGTCCTTAGATATTCTTGATGCTTCCATCATATTTTCAAAATAATTCAAAGCTTCATTTGGTTTATTCAATCTCTCATTAAGTTCTTTCTCATATCTCAATTCATCTTTCAATTGACTATTCTCAGATCTCATATTCACAATTTTTATGTCTTTCCTGCTGATCTCCTGATTTTCAAGTAGCAGTTGACTCACCATGTCAACCTGATTATTTGTCAACATTCGTACATCATGTGTCTTTTCATCAAGTCTGATAGTCATCACTCTTTTGTCTTTTTCAGCCATAGCTTTGTCATCTTCAACTTTCTTCTTTTGTTCCACTACTTCACACAGTCTTACTGTTTGGATTTCTTTCTCTCTTTTCAGGTTTTTGACTTCTTCACACAATGTATTGTTCCTTTCTAGTAGATCTGAAATAGTTGCATCACTCTCAGTAGAGTTTACATTCTAAATTAGATTTTTACATTCTAAATTAGATTTTTAGTGTCTTCTTCTTGATAATGAGTGCCATTCATTTGTTTGGCCAAATCTTTCCTTGTTAGCAGGGACTTCTTCAATTCCTGTCTTGCTGTCTCAAGATGATGTAATGCTAGCCGAATATCAATCTTTTGATTCTCAATGAATTTATCCAATTTGTAAACCTCCATCTCAAAATCTGAATTCTCAAGCTGATTAGAACCTTTTTGTTGGAGAACTGAGCTTTCATACCAATTGTTGGAAATACAAGATGGGAAATCAAGATACTGAGAGGGGGGTGAATCAGATCTTATAACTTTTAACACTTAAAACAAACTTATCCACAACCATACCATAAATTTAATTGATCTATCAACTAGTAGCATCCATAACATAAAATAATTAACTCAAGACACAGAATTTGGTAACCCAGAAACCCAATAAGGTAAAAATAGGGTGGGGATGACACCCACAAAAATCTTCACTACTGCAACAATAAAGTGTGCCTGTTAGGGCTAAAAAATTTGATCACAACTTGTAATCTACCTGACTAAAGGTTTTCTTGGTTAAGAGCTACAGATCATTACAATCTACCTTTTAAAAGGATTTAAACTTACAATAAAGTAAGAAGTCAGCTAAGAGATTTAGAAAGGTTTGTTAGAACCACTCTATTAAGAGATTTCGCCTGATACACTTGTTATAATGTCTCAAGATCTGATCCTTCAATATGCACTTAGATGCTAATGACGAATATCCTCTTTTCAATACCTTCTCTGATCTAATAATCTGATATAACTTTACTATGTTGCTCACTGCTTTGTTTCTCTACTAGATCTATGCTTCTTAACTCAAAACAACCCTTCTCATATCTCTTTTGTATGCACACACACACCTTCTCTGAAATTAGGGTAAGAAGCAATCTTATATACCTTACGGATCTTGCAATGAGATCTAGATCAATGATCAAGATCAAAAACTTATGCCGCTTGGGCATTCCAATTTTTTGATTGGCTCTATGCCAAGTATTGGATCAAATTATTTAATGCGTAATTAACTTCATTGAAAAAATTAAATACCCAAACAAGTCGGCTCAAAATAGTATACCTTCAAGTTTGTGTCCTTCCTAACATGTATGAAAAAACTGTCTTGCTCGGCATATGAAGACTTTGGCGCTCAGCATGAACTGATCAACTTCACTCGGCTTCTGTGTAACTCGGAAACTACTATTTTCTCAGCAATAACTACTGCTCGACCTATACTAGATAGCTCAGTTGCAGTGATGGCCGACTAACCTGCCTAGATAAATTACTAAGTGTGGGACACTAATGATCAACAAAACTTAGAGATCATCACAGGGATGTTATACATGTTTTTATCGATTATCCCATAACTGATAAGGTAAAGGCACTAAAGAACCCGCCTGAAGCTGACATTGAGAAGAACATAGGAGCAGCATGGGATGGAAGAGTATTAAAGGTATACACCATCACCAATGATGAAATAAAATTTGGAGAATGTGTCTTAGGATACAAGTTCTTTTAGGATAGCGGGATGAACTGTATTGCATCCAGAGTAGTGGATACAGTGTACAAGATTGTCAAGAAGGGACTACAGTTGGATCTGTCATAACTTCTAATAAGACAATTGGATGAGAACATGAAGACAATAAGGACTGCAAAGTCCAATTTATGTAAGTTTAGTTCACTTATCATGTGCATATTTTTCTATTTCCAAGAATCCTTCCCATCCATAGGAAATGGAAAATGGGACACTACTAGACCAGTGACCATATAGATTAGTGAGTTCATCAAATCACTAGGAGACAATTTTGAATTAGTCATGGATGAATACTTTGATGGATTCAAAGAAAGAATGCAGAAGAGTGTAAGGATTCCAGAACAGTTAATATAAAATTTCAAGACTGACATTTGTTTTATGGTAGACACTAACTACACCTACATCAAGCCATCTATACCGAGAACAGCATGTCTAGCTCCACTTGACTATGAGGTGAACATAGATCAAGTATAAAATGCGATTGAGACATTGATAAATGAGCCATTGGAAAAATCACAACCCAAGTTTGGAACTTATGAGGAAGCCAAAGAAAGGATTAAAATTGGCTTAGTTGTGAAAAAGATTGATAAGAAGAAAGAAAATATGGTTAAGAACTTGAAGAAAAAGCTATCATTGAATGAAGAGGAAATTGCACAAAAAGAAGAAACTGAGGGTCAGTCACCCATCGGTGAAGTTGAGAAAGAGAGTGACTCAAAATCCATAGAGTCAGATACTCCTCTACCTCCACTAGCTAAGAAACCTAGGATCACTACTGCAACTAGGACTAGGAGTCAGACAGCAAAGGATGCAAGTCCTTCACTGATCAAGAAAAGTCAAGTAAGGACCTACAAAAGAAAGCCTCAAACCAAACAGACCAAAGTACCGAAGAGGAGAAGGAAATTAATCCTAACCAAGGAAGATATCGAAGATACTCAGGAGGATGAATCTATCCAAAAAGAAAAGAGTAAGATTCCTGAAACTATTGAAGAGGTATGTGCTTCAATTATCAAATCAGGAATAGTCAATGATCGCAAGATTAAGAAATGACTAACATTGGATCTTGAGGATCAAAATAATATAGAAGAATCAATTATCAAAATGATGTGTATATTCAAATATCTTCCAATACAATTGGCAGATAAAATTCCAAAAGAACTTCAGGATAGATTATCAGCAAGATGGACATTTTCATTACGCTCTGAGAAAGAGAATAGGGAAAGAGCCCTAGTTTCTATCATGCCTCCCAAATATAAAATGGAGGAGATTAAAGAAGTGATGAAGAAACACTTCATGAGGTTCTCACCAAAGTTAAGAGCCTACCAAGTGCTTCAAGGAAATCTACTTGAACTAGATAGGAAGAGTGAGGTTGAATGGAGAAAGATACTTGATATACCTAAAAAGGATACAAGTCTCGAACCACAAATAGCTCTTACTGAAAATCAACAGAACAAAGATGATCAGGATAAACAGAGCCCCGAACATATTATTATCACTTATGAATATGTTAATGAAGAATCATTAAATACAAAAGGAAACAAGGATATGGACATTGTAGATGAAACATGGCCGGACAATACAATTATTGATATTACCGGAGGAGATCCTATAGATGAGATTGAAAAAGATTAAGATGTCACTGTTGTCAAGGACCAAACCAACGAACATGACACTACAGTAGATTCAACATAGGTAGACACACCAGGACAGATACCACTATTGATACAAACTATCAACATTGTCTCAGAAAAGGAGAAGTTACCTAAGAAGGAAAGAAGCATACCTGAGAATAAGGGTAATGATGAACAAAAAGAAACATATGATGAAAAGAAGGATACAACCGATGAATAGGTAATCATCGGTGGAGAAAAAAAATATGGTGATCAAAATGTTACAAATATAGATCACAAAAAAAAATACAGAGATAACACCAACAAGGATGCACACAGTAAAGATAGAGATGAAGTGCAAAAGGAGAAAGGTGAACAAGATAAGACAGTTAATACCACTCCTAAGAACACCAAAGGAGATGTTGTAGATACACTGAAGGTAGATAAGGAAATTTCCTCAGACAACCAAAAGGCAAACCTCAAATAGAAAGAAAAAGGTACAACACCATAGAAGCCTTCCTCTACCACATCAGACAAGCAGAGAAGCTGGCTATGGTTTTTCATATAGGTGCATCACAAATGAAGAAGAAGAAAACCAAGAAGAATAAGTTGGAAGTCACACTTGATGAAGTCATTGAAATACCAAAGTGTGATCCAACCACATTGGACTATGAATCTCTTATAGAATATGGAGAGATATGTCAAAGGAAAGCAATGCAAGAAAAGCTTAGAAAAGAACACAAATATTCTCTAGTGCTGGAAAATACAAGAGATATCTTACAATAGATAGTTCCTGACATTGATGTTGATCACAATGCCCCCATTTTGGATCAACTTGTTTTTCTCACTGACGCTATCACAACATAGAATGTGGATGCAAAAAATGCGATTGAGGAACGAGAAGAACAAAAATTCCAATATAAATTGATAGAAAAGATCATCCAAGAAGTGACAAAAAATAAGGTAAAGCTTTCAGAATTAAAAAATTAATTAGATCCAATCATTACTAAAGTTGTTTCCTTAATTCAAAAGCTATGCACTTTGGATAAATTCACAAAGGATAATAATGATAAGATTGCAAAGATCGATTTTGATCTAAATGCAAGTGCTCAAAGTCTAACCACAGATGGAAATGCAATCAAATTGTATTATGAGAAGATAATTGAAATCAAAAGGTTAAGACAAGAACTTTGGGAAGAAAAATCACAATTTAGAGAAGAGGTTACCAAGCTAAAAGCTCAACTTTTACCAAACCTCACACTTCTGCAACAACACATAAGTTCGGAAAAATAGCTAATTGTCACCCCAGAGATGTCTGTAGCAGAAAGCATCTACAACATGCATGCCAGGATCACACTAGAGCATATGGATCTTGAGAATATAAAGGAGAAATGGGAGAAGATGATGGAGGAAATGAAGACCTCTCACTCTCATATTTTTGATAAGATATAGGCATACACCTTTGCCCTTACTATCAAAAAAGGGGGAAAAGGAAAATGATGTGTACAAAGCATATAGTAAAAATGGGAAAAGGAAGATATAGCACAAAGGGAAAAGACAAGGTGAAAAGGAAGAGATAGTATAAAGACAAGTGTACATACACATATACTATACTATACCAACATATGCATAGGGGGATTCATGAAATGACTAAGTAATATACATGGTGTACATACTAAACACTTTAGTATTTTGCACATATTAGTTTTTTATACTAATGTAAAAGGGGGAGATTGATGACATATATTTTTTCATTAGTATGCAAAGAGAAAAATTTGTTTGAACCATCAGTTAAACTACACTGAAAGATAGGTTTCATTTCAGACCGAAAGTGCTAAGTATAGAGAAACCCGACAACACAAGTTTTACAGTGTAAACCAAAAGTGCAACCCAAAGATGATACAAAGGAACACGACAAGCAGGTTACACTGTAAACTGAAAGAGAAGAAATAGAGGAACCTGACAGCAAGGGAACCTGATAGACAGTTCAACAAAGGAATACTGAAAGACAGACAAACTGATTTCAGAGCAAATCGAGCATCAGACACCGAAAGTTAGTTATATCCTGAGAAAAGTGGATCTAACTTCCATGTCAAATAAAAAAATTATACTTTATATTTAGATTTTATATTTGTTTTAAAACCATTTCTTGAGGAACAATAAACATAATTGTAATTATTTTAATCAGTCTAACTGATTAAAAATATGCAAACTAGGAGATCAAGGTCAAGTTGTAAACCTTTGGTCATAGAGTTAAGTTTGTAATACGTGAAACTAAAAAGGTCAAATCTATTGTATAAATAGATGTTGTAATCATTATTTTGAGATGGATGTGAGGATGAATGTATCCAAAGAGCACATCTATAGATCAGACTGAGAGCTTCAAGAAGAAAAACAACGAAAGATGAATTTGGTTATCAAGAACCAAGAACCAAGGCTACCCAGCAATAGAGGTATTAATCAATCACATTAGGTGATACTTTGTACATGTAAACTTTAATGGATATTTAATCATAAATTGTAGATTGCATACACTCAGGTCAATGAGTATTTTTGTCTACATTCTAACAAGTGTAGCAAATAGAAGAAATCCTTTCAAGAAAGGTGGATTTAACAATCCTATTGTAAATCTCTTAACCGAGTGCACACTAAACAGGGTTGCTAAAGCTCTTAACAGAGTAGACCTTGACTAGTCTCCACATAATACTCCTAATAGGGTAGATCATCAGAAGTGATCAAATTATAAGCCTTAACCAGCCCCTTCCAATCTGCAGATAGTGAAGTTCTTATGGGTGTCATCCCCACCACAGTTTTTACCTTCTAACAGGGGTTTCCTGTGTTACCATATCTTATGTTATGTGTTATTTCTTTCATGAATGTTTCTATGAATGTCTACATACAATTAAGATTATGAATTGATATCACATGCATAAAGGAAGAACAACAGATACGATCGGTAAAGAAAAGATTTGATTACATAAGGTTAAATGTTAATTAACTAAAAGTTTTAGAGGTACTGATTCACCCCTCCCCTCTCAGTACACACTTCCCATTATTTCCAACATCCGTTGTGAGAATTGACATTGTCATCATTGCTTGCTCCCTCAAATTATTTTTCACAATTTTTAGTATCCTCATATAATTTTGATCCATTCAAATTTAGAGCCCAAGGATAATTGTACCTACAATTCAATATGAATAAATTTTATTTCAAATTTTCTTCTAACAACGTCTTCAATTTATATATCAAATTTGGTATTCATAAAGTAAATACCTGCAAACCATTCTTCTTTTTTTCTTCCTTAAGCATGCACCCTCTTTACAGACTATGTCTTTGAACAGTGTTCAAAAATACTTTATAATCTTGATCAATATCCATTCCATCAAGTTGTCTTGTATTTTAAAGACATGGATGTTGACTAAATTTTTGAAATGTCAAAGATATAAAATATGAATGTATTAATTGCTTTTTAGTAGGTATTTTGATTGATATAAATTAACATAAATATATTAAGTACATTATGATTATACCTGTATGTTTCATCTATGAATATCAACTCTTGGATTTCATGCATGATTATAGAATGAAAATATCTTTCAGTCATCTTTATTTGTTGTTCATTAGAACAATCTATACTATCCATATTTGGTGATCCATGTAACCATAAGAAATTGTGCACATGTGGTGATCCCCTATGTTGTCATTGATATCTGCACCAAAACATTTTAACATTTAAACCTTTTTCAAATATTTATTTTTGAAACATTGAATTTCTTAAATGAATATAGTGGGCAACTATATGAGGATAGTTGATAACATTCTGTTTTCTCCACAACTGAGCTTTGCGAGTATTTTTTAGTGTTGTTCCTAGAATTAATGCATGTAAATATGGCCAATACAAATCAGTTGCGCTCAATGTGAAGAATATTATTGGTGTTCTTTTAGAAAATATTGCTATTATATTTTGTGCATGAAGTCTCATTATCATATTCATCATGTAGTATCAGAACCTTGGGTATTTTCCAAAGCGGTGATCCCTATAGCATAGTAGATGCTTCACATACTCATGTAGGTGTACTCTTCATATCCTTGGTTCCAAGCAACCACAAGTACCATCTACAAACAGTGTTGGAAATGTCGTATCCAGTAAACCAGATGTTATATACTAATTGATTGGAGATATACCAATTATAGCCCAATCAATCAATCTATTACTATATGCATTTGGATTATTAACCCACGCTTAGATTAATTCCATTTCTGTTTGGCCATTACGTGGTTTGGAATCCATTGAGGTTGTGTGATCTATAATATTAGTATCATTTGTTTCCATGAATGGACCAAAAAACACAATTTGATTTGAATCTGAATCAAATTCCATGTGTACTATCTTCATTTTCTCAAAGATATTGTTATCGCAATCTCTTTCCAAATCATTAAGTGCATCATAATCAATTTTAACATCTGAATATAAATTTCCATCTCTTATTTTGTATTGTAATGCTCTATACACATGTTCTCTATTTACTATAAAGTTATAATTCATGCCTTGTTGATCTTTTCTTCGAACAATAGTTTTTTCCAATTCGTTAATTGCATGTGGCCAAATTTTGGAGATTTGTTCAATATTTTGTGGAAAGGAAACTGTGTGTCGTTTGTATTTATACTGACACCTATTGCATTTTTTACTTATAAAATTGGACTTACAAGTGCAATCAACATTTCTTCCACTTGAGTTAGGTTAGCAAGTTATTATGGTTGTTGTCCTAGATCCATATTATTTGAGTCATAGAATCTATTGTTTCCCCTTTATTTCTTACACATACTACATATAGGACCCTGTGAAGTGTGATATACTTTTATTACAAGATAATATTCCTGACATATATAACACATTGCTGGAGAAACAAAGCTATCTAATCATGTCAAAACATTAATTGAATATTAAGAAAATCATTTTGAATAATTCCATTAGGATTGTATATATTTTATACATTATTTTCTCTTCCTTCATTTATTTTAGGTTGAGAGACATGTTGACTATTTTGCGGTATGTGCTGAGTTAATGTTGATTACTCATTTTGAACATTTATTTCAATGTTTGCATCAGATTTATATTGTTGCCTTTCATTTTATTGTAGATGTATTTCCTATATATCACCTCTTTTGGAGTGAGATTGTTGTTCAAAATTTTTTTGTCAACCACCTCTTGATATATTTGTACCCTCTCTATTTTGAGCATCCAATTCTTCTACTGGTACTTCTACTCTACGCGTGACATATCTATGCCTATTTGTCTCATCTTTGTCTTTGTTCCTCCCTTTCAATGTATGTCATTTGTTCTCATTGACTTCTACGATATTCCCTTCGATATTTCAAATTAAAAAATAATTCTTTGTCGTGGCATGACTACAAAATAAATGATATTTATAGAAAATTAATATAGGCATTATACTTTAAATCATATTTTCTTTAAAGGTCTTGATTGATAAAGTTTAAAATCTTATTTTTTTAGAAAAAGGTTATACATATGTTTACATTTTAGTGATTTTTATATCCATACTTTGTAAATTTAAGTAATGTATATTATTCATATAGTTTTTAATGGTTAGAGTTAGGATTTTTATTTGGGTTAGGATTAGAATTTGGGGTTTAATATTAGGTATATTGTTAGGGTTAGGATTAGGGTTTAAGATTACAATTTGGATTGGCATTCAAGAAAACATGTTGAATTATGGTTACCATTAGGGTTTAGAAGTTAGGGCTAGGTTTTAGGGTTAGGATCATCGATCAAGGTTAAAAATAAGGATTAGGGTTTAGGATTAGGTTGAAGGTTCATCGTTTAGACTAGGGATTATGGTTAGGTCTCAAATTTTTATTGAGGTTGGAATTAGGGTTAGGGTTAAAATTATGGTTATGATTAGGGTTTTCAAGTTAGGGCTAGGGTTAAGGGTTATGATAGTATATTAGGGTTTTGGATTAGGTTTAGGGTGTGAGGTTTAGAATTAGGATTATAGTTTTGTCTCAAATGTTAATATATTAAAGTTAATAAATTAAATTTACTAATGTCATTTTTATCATTAAAATTGAGACATTTATAACATGTCCTCGGTTATTTATATATTAAAATTTGTAACTTTTTATTATTAAAATAAATGATATTTATAGAAAATTAACATAGGCATTATAATTTTAAATCATATGGACATTAAAGGTCTTGATAAAGTTTAACATATTATATTTTTAGAAAAAGGTTATACATATGTATACATTTCAATATTTTTTATATCTATACTTTGTAAATTTAACCAGTACATATTATTCTTATATGTTTTTATTATTAGAGTTAGGGTTTTGATTGGAGTATAAGACTACAATTTGAATTAGGTTCTAGGATTACTTGTTGGATTATAGTTAGAATTATAGTTAAGATTAGAATTTTTAAGTTAGGGCTAGGACCAAGTGTTATTATAGTAAATTGGGGTTTTGGATTAGGTTTAGGGTGTAAGGTTTAGAATTAGGATTATAGTTTGGTCTCCAATTTTTATAAAGATTGAATTATAATTAGGGTTATCTAATTTATTTAAACATGTTGATATATTAAAGTTATTAAATTAAATTAAATTTTAATACCATTTTATTATTAATGGATATTTATAATTTTTATATTTGAATAATACAAAATATTCTTATAAAAATATATAAGTTAAAAATAATTATTATTATGTTTGGTTTAAGATTATAATAATATAAAATTAAACCATATTTCATTATACAAAATACTTTGGATTGTGTTTAATAATTAAAATATTACGTTTAATAAGAAATATTATAATTAATATAAAAAATAATCTTGCAAATAAGATATTTTGATATTAAAATAATATATTTAATATAAGGATTGAAAATCCTATTTTAAGTACATATTTAAAATAATTAAAAGTAAAATAAAATAACTCTTATGTACCATATAATCTATTTTTAGTAAATATTAAAACCGTAAGATACATGTGAAATCGTTATGATTTAATAACAATAACAATTTAGAACTAACAATCATAAGCATTTTTTAAGTTCTCGAGGTTAACTCACACTATTTTGTACATAATGATTGCCATGGAGTATAATATAGATTGATTTAATAATTTAAAGATTTTATTTCACTTTTGAAGGTTTAGTAAAATATAATTGAAATTTTGAAGGTTCCTTGAATTAAAAAATTTGATTAAATTATCAATATATATATATATATATATATATA
>MU225445.1:2587413-2648026 GCA_018584345.1 Thuja plicata
ATGGCATGACTTTTCCTTATGTCCTATTTTTTGGGCTAAAAATGGTTGAAGGGAGATAGTACATCAAGTTGTTTGCAAGGGCCATGTTGATCCTCTTCCCCCATCTAATAGTTGAGGGTTCTATACGCAACATATTCACCCTTCCTTTGGCCCCTTAAAATAGTAGGGCTATAGTAGGACTAATAAAGAAAGGGGCCCACCCACTCCTACAATTCTATGATAGGCCCTCATATTTACTATTATGGGAGGAATATAGGGAATGAAGTCATAAATGGATACTTCCGAGCTAAGTGTCAAATGTTACAAATCAAATTATATAATCTTACAAATTAAAAAATATAAATTATCATCTAAAATTGAAAAAAGAAATATTGTTTCCTTGGTTACCATTATTAATTCATTTTGATAGAAAAAAAACTTGAAATTGTATCCTTAATTTGTGTTCTAAAAATAACCAACTTTGCAGAGCCCTCAAGCCTCTAGGACACACATCTTGTGTGTCACAGTTTCTATTGTCTATTGTCTCAGAAGGAGGAAGAAGAAGTAGTGTCAATATACATATTTTATTATCTCAGAGCATTAGAAGGAGGAAGAAGTAGTGCTAATATAGGATATCAGTAAATAAAAATGGATGCATATGTCTAATAAATAACCTGAAAAGTTGAGGTGAAAAAAGGCAGCCAATCTTCTTTTGCACAGTCGTTGTCAGCATTCCTTCAGAAATTGTTGCAAACAAAACCAACAAGATATTCAATTTAGTAACAAGGATAGGTTAGGATTTTGAATTATAATTATTAAATTAAATTAATAAAAAAAATTAGCTTTGCAAGTCTAGAGTGAAAGTTTGGAGAGATTCGACATTCTCAACATTTTCGACAACAAAACTCAACTAAATGAAATGCCAACAGATTTATAATAATTTCATTTCCATATGCATGTCCTCCTTAAATGGAAACAATTTAGAATTAAACTGGTATTCTATTTAGGCATGGTGTCAAAAGTAGGAAAAAACAATAT
Organism: Thuja plicata; assembly: GCA_018584345.1. NCBI lineage: Eukaryota > Viridiplantae > Streptophyta > Pinopsida > Cupressales > Cupressaceae > Thuja > Thuja plicata. The sequence goes on from MU225445.1 coordinate 2,588,431, forward strand.
GAAGATTGTCAACAATGAAAGCAATGTTATTTTGATTTTCTATAGGACTTTGTATTCATGTCTCTATGTAACTAAATAGAGCTGATTTTCTGAAAAAAACTATATATTTTCCGCAAACACTTCTTCTGAGGTGATAATCTATTCACTGTAAATAAATTCTCTTAAGTTTTATTTTAAAGACTCGGAAACCTTTGGTCGGAAGACATGAAAAACACATTACGTTATTCCATAAAATGCAATTGCAAAATGCCAAATCTAATGAGATATCAACATACCTGAAATGTGGAATGATAAAGAAGTAAAATCTTCTTTTTCAAAGTTGTTGTTCAATGTTCCTTAAGAAAATAATTCAATAAAAAATACAAAATATATTCAATCTCCAAACCAAAATTCCAGTGATAATACAACAGAACAAATATTTGAGAACTATAATAACTTTATGTACAGTGCACCGCAAGCTTGCTCCTTCTTTCCTTTGTAAAATATTGACTATGAATGGTTACTAGAAAAAAAATTTGTTGAAACATATGGAGTTGAAAGTTATCCAAACCCCAATATCCATAATAAAACTTTTTTCGCTATTCAGTTTTGATTATTTTTATTTAAATTGTTATCACAATCCAAGGTAATTTATCAGTCATTAAAAAAACGTGGAGAAGGATTTAAGATTTAATGCAATAATTTTAATGATATGTGTATTATATTAAACTAAACTCATTTTTATTTTATTTTTACTACCAACGGTCTTTTAGTTTTTTTAATTATTAAATGATAGTTTTTTAAACAAACAGTGGAGATTTTAAATGAATTCTGAAATTTAAGGGAATGTTTCAATGTATGCAGATAACTCACCTCCTTATATGCGATTGTATGAAGCCTCTCGGCTTATTTATAGGTTTTGTGTTTGGGTTACAATCCACTATGATTTATAATTTAGATTTAATATGTTGTAGGGTTAGGGTTCGATTTGGTTTAGTTTTATAGTTGGATTTTAATTTGGTTTAGTATTAGAATAGGGGTTTAATAAGGTTTAGTTTTATAGTTTAACCTAGATTAGTGTTATGATTAGGGTTCAATATGGTTTAGGATTTTATTTGATTTAGGATTTTGATTTAATTTCGTTTAAGGTTAGGGTACAGTTAGGGTTAATGTATAATTATATTTAGGTTTAGGTTTCAATTTGAATCAAGGTTTTGTTTAAATTTTGTATAAGGCTAGGGTTCAGTTTTCTATAGTGTTCAGTTTGGGTTTGGGTTAGGGTTTAAATTTGGTTTATTTTTATGGATAGGGTATTATGATGTGTAAATTTTTTATCTGCAAATACCTACACACAACCACTCAATAACTCATTACATCCATTGGTTAGTCAAATCAAAATAATTGAAAAACATATAAAACCTATTGAAATCGAATTATTGCTTCCTACATAGAAGATCCACATGAATTATTCAATTTTCTCTAAGTTTTAGCACTAATTCATCCTGAATTGACAATCAAATGATGGAAGATTCAACAAAAATGCCTAAAATGCACCTAGAAATGGTCAATTATGCTTCATTAAAGTCATTTTAAGTTCCTAAATGCATGAATTGATACAATTAAACAGAAAACATGAACTCTATTATGCTCATTTATACTAGAAATGAAATGAGCATTAGTTAGATACTTGAATGCACTATTTCCCTATGAAATGAGCTTAGAAGGGTTGCATTTTATAGATTTCCTTTGGAGGGAACAGGGAAATTTGAATTTGATGGTTGAGATTAATCCATGAGGGATGGTTGAGATTAACCCCTTAAGTGATCCATGTGATGGCACCTTATTCGCCAATGAGTTGACTTTGAGGCCAATGTGAGAGAATATAAATGTTGTAGTAAATTAATTCACTTTAAATAATACTCTACTCATGTGATTTTTTTATTTTGATTTGATTAAATGACTAGGATTAATTAATGAATCAATACCTTTTGATAGTTGATCTTTGATGCTTGATTTTTGATGAATTATGTAATTAAACTGATCTAGTTCAATTACACAATTATGATAAACACTGGATTTAATGCCTTGATTAGGACTTAGTAAATTTGATTTATGATTCAAAGAACATCTGATGTTGACGCTTGACCAAATAGTTTGATTTGAAACATGATGAAACTATTCCTAATTAGAAATTGATTCTGAACTTGATTGGATGAAAATTGATTAAATATGTTGGAGATCCCATATTTCTTGAAGAACCAGATAGATTGCACTTTTTGATATAACTGATGTGAATACTAGAGGATCAATTTGATATGATGTGATGTAATTGAAGTCCTAGCTTGTGAGATGTTTGATGATAGATTAATATTAGGATAACCAATTTGATATGAAGCGATGAAATTGATTACCGTTATAGAGACATTGAAATCTTGAACAAATACTCAGTTTGATATGAAGCGATCAAACTGATATATGACAAGACATGATTCTGAGAGATTGACTAGATAACCAGTTTTATGTGAAGCAATAAAACTAATTTTTGGTAAAGAATTTAAACAAATGATCAATTTGATGCGAAGCGTTTAAACTGATCATTGTCAAAAACTTGATCAAGATAACTAACTTGATATGGGTCCTGATGAAGTCAATTATCTCATGATTTTATGGCGAAGAGACTACCAATTTGATGTGGTGCGATGAAATTGATATCTCAATTGATGTTCAAAACATGAATACTGATAAGAGAGAGTAATTTGATATGAAGTGATGAAATCACTCATTCCAATATTGACTAATTTATTGACTTAGGACCATCAAATTGATATGATGTCTGATGAATTTGATGCCCCAACTAATGAAAATTTGATTTTGATTGATAACTTGATTGATTAAGAATATGTGAAGATCCTCAATAATGCCCCTATGATTGAGAAGGTTTGATAATATGATCACTTGATTGATAAGATTGATGATGCCCCCTTGGAATAAAAATGGACATGAGAGTACTTGATTAGAGATGAAGAAATGAAAGAAATGTCCTGATCGGGAAGATAAGATTGGAATGGTGATTTTGATTCCAATAGAAATGATAGTGCCAAGAACCCATGAAGAAACTTCTTTTTGTTTGGTCTAAATCAGGCTCTGTTTGGAAAAAATGGGCCAAGAAAGTGTAATTGAGGAGCAAAAGATTGGTTTTAAAAAAATGTAATTAATTACCCCCAAAATTGTTATTAAATAGGGTAAAAATACATTTTACTTTTCATTTTTACTATTCACCACAAGAGAATTTTGAGCTCTGAGAGAGACATGCCTATCCCCATGGAGAAACACCGCTTTGAGGTCATCTGACACTACCAGTGACTAGCGCAATACCATGTCATGGTATATAGTCGATAACTTTTCCATAATGTTTGTAATTAATCCTCATAAATGCTTTCAATTTTGAATTTGTAGCCATTATTAGGAAAACATCGTTTAGGGTTGGCAAAATTGTGTTTCCAGTGTAATCCATCATTTCGAATAAATAAACCATCATTTGCTGCTTGTAAAACATTGTTTCCAATTTGTAACCAAAACATTGTTTCTGTCCTAGAAAACCTCGTTTCCCATATAGGAAAATTCATTTCCCGTGATCCAGTGTTTATGGGAGCTATAATGTCATTTTCAGAGATTAAAGTGTCATCTTTGGTTTAAAATAACGTTTATGGGATTCAAATAATTGTTTCCTACTTAAAAACATCATTTGTAGTACTTAAAACAACATTTCCCAATAATCATTGTCTCTTGTCCAGAAAATGTCATTTTCTAGGGAGTGAGCTGAATACTTGTCTTTTTACTTAGAAAACTACCTATTTTTCTTGAGTTTACTATTCTGAACTGACTAATAAGGTCATATTGTTGAATATACCTATGATTAGCATCCTTTTTCCCCATGTCTCTGATTTATATCATGTTTTTGTTGTGTAGGTCGATAGAGGGACCCTGAACATGCGAGGCCCATACCCTCGTGTGTTCTCTCTTATTGGTGCCTTGTCAGATAATGATCATAGAGTGATCCACCATTGTGGACTCGGGTACCTTTTAGATAGCTTTAATCAAGCAGTTTCATTCTAAGCATAATACATTTCATCTACCAACCGGTGAGATCATGATCACTAGAGAGGATGTCTATCCTATTTTGCGCATACCCGTGATGGGGGAGATGGTGTATTATGATTCAATAGGTTGAGCCTGTATGGATGTTGCTATATGGTTTTTCCAGGACCCTTTGATTATAGAGCATCACATTCCATTGGAGCATATGGAGAGACATTATGCATCCCTTACTACTGTCTTGGGTGGATTGATAAGAGGATTCTTAGTTCCTGATCCGAGTGCGCAGGGCTTTTCTATCGATTGGTGTAGGCTTCCGGACAGTCTATTGCAGAGTTTACAGAGGATGAACTGGGGTACTTATCTTCTCACCCATTTATATCATGATATGCACCAAGTTTTCTATCGAAAGAATAGATCGATATCAGTGAGACTTGTTCTTTTGCAGATCTGGGCCTGGGAGCACATCCGAGTTACACAGTCAGTAGTTGTAAGATCTTGACAGGTAGAGGATCCATATGTGTACATGTATGGTGGAGATATTGTGCAGCCTTGACAAGGGGACCTAGAGTTCTGGATTCATTCCTTAGATGATCTTACAGTAGTATTCTGGTATCCGTACTTGGACTATGATGACTAGAGGAGCGATACTCAAGAGATGCCCTATGTTTGTACTAATAGATACCTTATTGGATGGACACCACATGTTATAGAGAAATTCTTGGTGACCTGCATTCTGAGATAGTTTGGGATGGTGCAGCCTATGCCACAGGGTGTAGTTGCATATGCACATACTCGGGATGAGGAGCCACAGTGAAGTATGAGGCTACAATATGATACTGTCGTTCAAGAGCATCAAAGAGTAGTACCTATTCATTGGGACTATGTTCTAGAGATCATTGATGTTGGGATGATTGCATACTATTCATATTATTTTGCAAAACATCCATTTCCTCGGTTGACAACACCTGATGAGGTAGTTCCCACTATGGTTGATCCTGGGGATGATGATGATGGAGATGGAGATGGTGGTGGAGTGAGGGTTCTTACTGTGGGGAGATGAAGTAGGGGTGGAGATGATAGGGGGAGAGTGGCCAAAGATCAGGGAAGAGGCCATGGTAGAGATCAAGGAAGAGATCAGGCTAGTGGAGATTAGAGACGAGTTAGAGTGAGGATCACAGGTCCATCACAGCCAAGTTCTTCTCAGATTTGATCTTCTTTACAAGTGCCTCTTGTTCTTTAAGCTTCAAATATTCCTTCTACATCTCAGAGACCATCATCATCTCAGATTCCCTCTTTGTCCCAAATTCCTTCTTCCTCACAGAGGCCTTCTTCCACTCAGATTCCTATTGGCTTACAGTCAGTTTTGTCGGCAGTAAAAAAGATTCCACCTATTCAAAGAGGTATGCAGAGTGGTCATACAGGTATACAAGTTTTTCCTCCTTAGAGAGATGTGCCACTGACATGTCCTCCACCATAGATAGGTGTGCCCCAATAGAGTGTTATTAATGTAGCTACTATTGCTCATTTGTGGATAGAGGTCAGTTACAGACCAGGATAGTTGTGTTACATGCATAGTTAGCAGACAGGGACAGGACCTTATTTGAAAAAAAGAGCCTTATATTTATCACAGACAGATGTCAGAGTATAGCATATTTGGGCAACATAATATTAGGTTGTATATTTTGTGGTTGTTCCAGATGCTACATATAGAGTACCTCCTTTTACACAAGTAGTTGCACAGTTACAGGGTGCAGTTTCAGCACCCACTAGATCATATGTACCTCCACCAGCTCAGCCTAGACATGATACAGGCAGTCGGTCATTATTTACTTGTTATTCCTCTTTTGATGTTCTCCTAGATGTGTCATTCTGCAAATCCATTTGGATAGATGTATGATGTACTTCGTTGATTTTGATGACAAATTTATATGATGATACTCTTATTTTGATCTCATTGTATCTTTATCATTAATTTATTGTATGATTATGAGGATGAGATTCAGCTCGATATGTATGATTTATGATCTTTATGAGATGTTTTGTTATGTTTATGTATATGGATGTTTGTTTCTTTTATGATGCATATGTATAGATGAATTTTTTTTGGATTCTGATACATATCATTTTAATGCTATGGATGCATAATGCAACTGAATGCAAATGTTTCTTTTTTTTTTATTTTTTGATATGTATGCTTATGATAATGCAAATGAATATGCAATGAACATGTTATGCAGGTGATTATTTTTGTATCAATGATTAAATTAATCAACCATAATAAGAGATTATTGTATCCTTTCATGTTTGATTGATGTTAAATCATATTTTCCCTCCTTGAAATGATGTGATAGCAGCTCTTCCTAGCACAATTTATTAGAATGCAACACAACAGTCTAAAATTAAATGCAACTCCTAGAATGAAGTACAACTTCCATCCTTGTCATTAGTTTGTGCTTATTTTCATCATTGAGCTTTATAGGACCTATTTGGATACAACCAAAACTAATACACCAGCGACCATGTCAGTATAAATATCCTCTTTCTTGGATGTACAAGTATGTATAATCATCACTGGTACACAGGAGACCATGATAATATAAATACTACTTGCATTAGCTTTTTGACTTAGTACAACCATCACTGACATTTTCTTGATAATGATGATATGAATACCAGTAGTTTCACTTTTGATATTGCACTTTGATACAAGCATCAGGATATGACATATCATGATGTCTTGAGTATCAATTGCATAAACAAACAAGGAATGATGTATCCCACCTACATCTAGGGTTCAAATAATTAGAGATGAGGTATGTGAGGTTTTTCCACCTTGGTGTGGAGGCTCTTATCACAGACACCCGGATTATTTATCCTTTGATTTCCTTGGAATAAAAAATCCCATAGACAACAAACAAATAAAATATCACACTCCTTCCTTGATCTTCTAGTATGACCACTCATGGAATTTCTCAAGAGATATGATAATCATCAATGATAAGATAAAGATAGACCTCACAAACTCCCCCCCCCCCACACCAATATTTGATGAGGTCTTAGATTTAGAACCTTTCATGTAGCTATAGTTTTGTCATCATAGACCACCTCAAATATCAATACAGATCACAAGTAGTAATCAAAGGAAAATATCATGCCCCATGTCCTTGGGTTTCTAGCATTCGAGCATCATTGAATCACCCAGGAGATATGATAATTGAAAAACCAATAATGAAGAAGTAGACACTCAAAGAAAAATATCCCGACTTCCTCCTTGTTTCTCTAGTATTTTGACATCATGGAGTTACTCAGAAGTCATAACTCTTGCAAGCATACCACACGACTTGTCATTTTTGTACTTGTGTGTTGATTGGGATATTGGATGATTTGATCACTTGATAAAAATATGAGTGTTAAGAAACACTTTTTTTTCTAATTGAAATATGGTCTAATCAGTGGTATTAAAATAAATACCCTTGTTTGGTTGGTGGTATTGAGAAATACCTTTGTTTGATTAATGGTATTGAGAAATACCTTTGAGAATGATGAATTCCCTTAATTTGAAGCAAATTGTCCTTTTGATAAAGATAATATTTGATTTCAAGTCATGGTGATTAGGAATGGACCTAGCGAGAAACAAGGATTTGCTTTGTGAGCCAAGAGGATATTTAGCGCATGTTAAAGATTTATTCGAGCATTGATAGATAGAATAGCTAGCTGAAAAATGATGCATGCTTACCAGGTTTTAACCACTCGTGAAATTTCTATTTTTTCTACCAAGGCACCTGTTTACCAAGTTTTCACCAAGGCACTATTTTTTTTGTTTTTCAATTTTTTGTAATTTTCTCTTTTTTTTGTTTTTTTATTTTTCCTGATGTTGCCCAAGCACCTGTTTGCTAGGTTTTCACCAGGATAACCATTTTTTCAGCTTTTTAGGATTTTCTCATGAATTTTTCCACTATTTTTGGATTTCTTCAGGACTTTTTCCATTGTACAATTGTTACTTACAATGAGCTGGGAATAGAACTGCTTCAAATGATTGGTATTGATTGGATCAAGAAGTGCATATCCTTCTGTGGTGGCCAACTGATAAGCCCCAGATCCAAATACTGATGTGATTATAAAAGGACCTAACCAATTTGGTTCAAACTTGCCTTTATTTTCTAGGTGCTGTTGATTTTTGGGATTTTCCTCTAGCACTAGATAGCCTACCTAAAACTCATGAGGTTTGACTTTCTTATTGTAGCCTTTTACCATTCTCTTTTGATATCCCTGCAGGTATTCAAAAACATCTTGACACTTTTTAGCTAGTAGATTTAGGTTTTATAACCTTGAGATCCTGTACTCATCATCTGGGATCAACCCTCGTAATGACACTCGTAAGGATGTTATTTCTACCTCAATTAGAAGAACCACTTCAGCACCGTAAACTAGAGAATAGGGTCTGGCCCCAGTTGCTATTCTAATACTCGTGCGATAGGCCCACAAAGCTATATTGATTTTAACATGCCAATCTCTATCAGAATCATTGATTGTATGTATTAGAATATTTAGGATGTTTTTATTGCTTTCCTTTGCCTATCCATTTCCTTGAGGGTAATAAATAGAGGAGAAATGTTGAGTAATTTGAAACTTGTCACAAAGTTCTGTCACATCCTTGTTCTTGAATTATTTTCCATTGTCTATCATAATTGATGAGGGAATACCATATCGACAGATAATATAGTTAAGGATAAACAATGAGATTTTTTGTCTTGTTGCAGTGATTAGTGGTATAGCCTCAACCCACTTCGTAAATTATTCAGTTGTTGTGATAATGAACTTATGTCCATTGGAAGAAGATGGATAAATATAACCAATCAGATCAAAGGCCCACTACTGAAAAGGATAGTGTGTGATGAAGGGTAATAATTATCTTTCTGGTGCATGTATAAGATTGCCATGAGTTTGGCATTTCTTGCACGATTTTGTGAACTTGACGACATCTTTCTCTATCGTAGGCCAATAGTATCCAAATCATAAGAGTTTCTTAGCCAGAGTAAGGTCGGTTGAATGTGATCCACACATACCTTCATGGACTTCGTGTAAATCATTTTTTGATTCTTCAAGTTCTAAACACTTAGTAAAGTACCATCAAAACCTCTTTGATACAAATCGTCAGCTATGATCCCGTGTTTGGAAGCTTGACAAATAAGACTTTATTTTTGGTTTTTGGATATACCCTTAGGTAAAGTATTAGCCTTAAGGTAAGCAGGGATTGGTCCATAATGAGGAGGCTCACAATTTGGCATACTATTTTAGATTTAGGACTGTTATAGGAAGGATAAGGTAACTCTTTCACAAGGAATTTGTAACGTGCTTGATTATCTAATAGCTATAACAGAGATGTTAAGTTAGCCATTGCATGCGTCGATTGATTGTTTGCAAGAGGAATCTACTCAAATGTTATGTTGATGAAGTACTTTTTCAAATCATCTACCATATTTTTGTATGGCACCAGTTTATCATCCTTATTCTAATACTCATTATTGATCTGATTTATTATCAACTGGGAATCACCATAGATATGCAATTTTGTGATCTGTCATTGTAATGTCATTTTTAATTCATTGACTAAGGCTTGATATTCTATAATATTGTTGGTACATGAGAATAGCATTTTGTATGCCTTGGGTATTGTGTAGCTTTGTGGTGAGATGAATACTATACCTGCTCTAGATCCCTATTGTGTAAATGACCCATCAAAATACATCTTCCATGAATGCTCTATGATCATCAAGATTGAGTCATCTTGGAATACCACTGTTAGGGGATTATTTCTTGGTAATGGTGCCTCAGCTAGCTGGTTTACAATAACCTTTCCTTTAATGGATTTCCTTTCTATATATTCAATGTCAAATTCATTGAGTATCATTACCCATTTATCCAATCTCCCTGTTAAAGTTTCTTTGTTAAGGATATATTTTAGAGGATCAATTTTGGCCACCAATTTGATTGAATGCGCCATTATATAGTGTCTGAACTTCTGTGATGTGAACATGAATGCAAGACAAGCTTTTTCAGTAGGTGTATAATTAAGTTCATATTGCACCAGTATTTTTCTAATATAATAGATTGCTCATTCTTTCCCATTTTCATCTTGTTATGCCAAGAGTGCCCCCAACAAAGTGTTAGTTGCTGAAACATATAGTAGTAATGGTATTCTTACTATTGGAGCCATAAAGATTGGTGGATTCACTAGGTGTTGTTTCAGTTGATTAAATGATGTCTCACATGATTCATCCCATTTAGGTGTGATACCTTTGTGCATAAGCATGATAATGGTTGTGATTTATCATCTAATTAAGAAATGAACCTTTGGATTGACTGTAGTTTTCCTTGCAATGAATGTACCTGGCTGATATTTTTGGGTGGTGACATTTCCATGATTTGTTTTACCTTTTCTGGATCAACCTCAATTCCTTTAGCCGAGATGATGTATCCTAGAAGCTTCCCTGAAGTAACCCCGAATGCACACTTCTTTGGGTTTAACCTAAGCTTAAATTGTTCCATCTGGTCCAAGATTTTAGCTAAATCTTCTAGATGATCTTTCCAGTGATGAGATTTCCCTAGGGTGTCTTCAACATAATCTTCCATGTTTTTATGCATCATGTCATGCAAATTTTTTTTCATTGCTCTTTGATATGTTGCTCCTACGTTCTTGAGTCTGAAGGGCATTATGTTCTAGCAAAAAGTACACCAAGGACAAGTAAAAATTGTTTTGTCTTGATCTTTTGGAGAAATTTTAATCTAATTGTAACCTAAGAACCCATCCATTAGTGATAACATCTTGTATCATGTTGTGAGGTTTACAATGGCATCTATGTTTGTAATGGGAAGTTTTCTTTTGGACATGCTTTGTTTACATCTCAAAAGTTAGTGCAACATCAGATAGACTTGTCTGGTTTAGATATGGGAACAATGTTAGATATCCACTATGGATATGCAATAGCTCTTATTAACCCTTCTTTTAATAGCCTTTCCAGTTTTGCTTCTACCATTAGGGTGATATGAGGGTGCATTTTCCTTAGCTTTTGCTTAACAAGATTTACTCCTAGAGCCATAAACAAGTGATGCATGATTAGATCAGGATCTAGTCCCAACATATTAGAATAAGACCATGCAAAATTTACCTTCTTTTCTTTGAAAAATTGTGTGAATTCTTGTTTCTCTTTAGCAGATAAGGATTGAGTAATGTGTATGATTTGTGGATTCTCTTTTGTACCAAGATTGATCGGTTGAGTAGGTTATATGAGCACCAGAGCCCATTCTTGAGAGTGTCCTGGGAGAATATCAAATTTCCCATCCTCTAGCCCCTCAGTAAGGTTTTCACTCATGGATACATCATTTATTTTTCTTTTTTTTGTGATCTGAGATTGCCAGTGAATGGTTTTCACCCTCAGATCTTTGATTTATTTTCTTTTTACTTTGCAACTCGAAAACTTGATATCCTCTTATGTCGATTGTATGTTTGATTCCCTAGTGGAATGAGTTACAGGTTCTACCACATTGAGATAACAAGCTATGACATGGTCATCTGGAAACATGGTTATATTCATAGGTCTAAACAAGGTGTAGTCAATAAGTTTAGGGCAGATTTGTTGCAAGTTATTGTTAGGGCTTATTTCAAGAGTCATGATTCAATTGTGCTCATATCTTTTGAATGTATCAATGAGGTCTATAATAACATTGTCTTGGAGATCGCTTAGAACATACAGAATCTCACTATTCTCACTCAAATCATCGTCAATATTGTAAACCAAACTCAAATGGTGGTACATCTGAGCTTTATCCCTCTTCTATTTCCCTTATCACATTGCTGGTGTTTGTGCTTTCTAATATTCTTTGAAGCTCTTCTGGTCCTATTAAGACTCCTTTGTCTACATCAATTATATTGGGGATCACCACATCAACTAATTTTGTAACAATGTTTGTGAGGTGGGTAGTGTTATAACTTTCTACCCTTTCATGTTAAGGGGCATATTGGTGAATCACATCTATTTTGATATCCATAGTGGTGTTAGAGAATAGTTCCATTCATATTCATTATAATATGTGTTAGTGTAATGTGGAAAATCTAGAACATGAGTGATTTTCACTCGTTTCCCACAGTTAGGATGACAATTTTCTTGTTCATGGGCTTCTTCATTGGACTCATTTCCTTGAGAATCATTTTTCTTATCCTCAAGTATTTGAATATTTGGTTGTGGTATGGATATTTCTTCATTAGTCTTAGTTTCATGATTCCTAAAAAATTGAGGAATGTAGGACTCTCCTTGATAACTGGGATTGTCTTGGTGTATATATAACAACCATTCATATGAGAGAGGGACAATATTAGCTTCCTCTTCAGATTCTTCCTACTCCTCATCAAAGATTGGTCCATCTTGAATGAGTGGTATTTGTTTTTCCTCTTTGTGTCTTATGCTTGTTTTAACTTTGGGATCTCTGAATTGCGTAAAATTGTTCAACAAGACCTTCCTTATTTTTTTCTAGGGGTCCTTGTCCTTGATATCCCATTTATTACATGATACGGAGACTACGTCTATATTATTGAGTTGAAATGTGAACATGTTTAACCTCTTGATGAGATTCATTTGTTTCCTTGTATAGCCACTTTAGTACCTCATTGTCTTCATTTTCCTCTGCTACTAATTTGCCTCTCAAAAAAATTATATTATAGATAGCTTGTGGTTTAGGATTTTATGCCATTTTAGATGATGAGGGTCTTCCTTGTGATCTCAGTGAGAGAAGTAATGCTATTACTGAAAGTATTTGATCAGCCTTGTACTAGCCAATACCATTATGTTGCAACTTTAGTTTCTTTTCAAAGTCTCTTAGCATAGTTGTTGTTGAACTTTCTGGTGGGTTCTTTGTAGCTTCCCTATTATGTGGAACAATTCTTTCATTTGATTGATGGACATTGTTACATGATTGGAAATAGCTTGTGTCTGCTGGAATTGTGATCTCTTCTTCATTATAAGGAAATTTCAAGAATTGATAGAAAGTTAAAGGTATGGCCTGCGTCTCGTGTATCTAAGGTCTTCCCAAGATAATATTATATGATAGATTAAGATATAACACTTGGAATACCATATTTCTTTCCATGGGCCCACTCTGATAGGAAACATTACCAGCCCTTTAGATGATCTTTCTTCATCATCGTATGCCTTATTTGTTATCCTCTTTTTAGGGTCAATATCTTCATTTGAGAATCCCAATGCTTTGATCAAACATTGAGTACAGATGTTTAAGCTTGCCCCTTCGTCTATCAATACTCATTTTAATTCATGTTTATGGATCAACACTTATGTGTGTAAAGGCATGTTATGCGGGTGACTTAGAGGATTAGCATCTTCCCCTGAGAAGGATAAGTAGTGTGGTGTGTTCAAGTGTCCAACCATGGATTGAAATTTATTCACATCTAGAATGCTGGGAACATTTGTTTGAACCAAATCTTTTTCTAAAATCTCTTCGTGTGATGGAGAAATTTTGAGTAGTTTAAGAATATAAATTTGTGCAGGACTTCTCTGCAATTGATCAACCAAAATATAATTAGATGAGGGGATGAATAAGCTTGTTTGGTTGATGTTGGTTTTTCTGATGTAGGTAGTTTTGAAGAATCCCCTTTTAGTGCCACTTTAGCTTGTCCTCTTGTTACTATGTTAGTGGATTCAACCTTTTTGTTTGTCCTTGATTATTATCACATTGATGTGTTGATCCTAAGATTCCAACATGTTGATAGTACTGTCATGAGAATAGGTATAATTCACTTGATTTCCCTTGGTGTTTGATGATTCTCCTTTCTCATAATTAGGCAAAGGTGTTTTGAAGGTCGTATGATCCTCATTCATCTTGTTCCTATCCATTGTGATGACTTCATTGTCAATTAAGTCTTGTAACAAATGCTTTGAGCTTCATGAAATTGTTCATTATGTGGCCTTTGTTTTGATGATACTCACAATAATGAGCATCATTCAACCATTTTGGTTTGACTGGTGGTTCATATGGTCTTTCTTCTAGTAGAATAATAACCTTGCGAGTTATAATATTACATAATATTTATTCAAGGGACTCTCCAAGAGGTGTAAATATTTGTTTAGGACCTTTGGTAGAAGGTGTCTTTTAGTGCCTGGCTTCTTGATTGATTTGCACATTGGACGCAGTATTGGGATCCTTTAGAGGATTAGTAGTAGAAATATTAAATTCTATCTATTTTGGATTTAGATTTTGAGCATCTACCACCCCATCATTGAAAACATTTTTATTCTTGTTCCAATACTTTTTTTTTCTTGGTTTTCATTGGCATTATTATTATAAGATCCCTTGGATTCTTTATAGAGCTTGATCTCTCCTTTTCTAACCAAGGTGTCTTCAATTTTTACTTTCATTGTGATCACTTTATCAAATGTTGGAATACATTGCAGTTGAAGGTAGTGATTCACATCTGTTACAAGATTATTTACAAAAATGTCTATCTTTTCTGTTTCTGGAATCAAATGAGGATATCTTGCAAATATCTTCCTCCATCTCTGCAAGAATGATATAAAATATTCTCTAATACATTTCTTGGTGTTACATAGATTGATCATTGTGACAGGATGTTGAATATTATATGAATAATGTTGCATGAATTGATCTACCAATTCTTCAAAAGTTTTAATTCCATGAGGTAATTTGGAAAACCACTCTGCCGCTTGTCCACTTAAGCTACAAGGAAACAACCCCATAAGGTATGTATATTCATGAATGAATTCCATACTAAGAGTATACAACTCGTGTATATGATCTTGAGGATCTATAACTCTTGTATATTTGTCATACTTTAGTATATCCACATTGGGTGAAAATGGTGACATATGAAGACTGCGTTCAAAAGGCATTAGACAAAGTGTGTTTAGTGAATATCTCTTTGGAATTATGTCATTTAACTTCTTCATGTTGAGGATTTCAGTTTGAAACGCTTCAACCTATTTGAAAAGAGTATCCATAGGATTTTCCTCTCTATGTGTTTTAAGTTGTTCAACATCAAAATCTTGAGGCAATTTGATTCATGTGGAGGCTAGATGCATGAAATACTTCTCTTTGTCAGCTATTAGGATTTTGTCCATGATATTTTGGAATCTTGTGTCTTGTTGGAATTTCTAAATGTATTCTTTGGTTATTTCTTCGTCATTTTCATTATTGGTGTGTGTAGCCCACTCATTCTCAATTCCTTCGATGTTTTTGTTATCAGTATGAGATTTTGGATCTATAGTCTGATTAGAAGTGAAAGGGTATTGATTCTAATCCTGTTGTGATTCTGGTACAAGTCATGTCCAAGGAATATGCCTTATATATATTTTTTCAAAGCGACAACTTCTTGTCCACACCATGTAAGATTGGATAATTATTGATTTGCAAAGATGATCAATCTATCATCTATAGTTTCAATGTTTGATAGACTATCTTAACAAGTGGTCAAAGTTTGATGAAAAATGTTGATGTAGATTATATGATGTTTGAGATCTTGATGAAGGTTAGATTGATCTTGATAGTGATCTCTAAACAAGAAAGGTTGATACGACCAATTGAGACTAGTGTTAAGTTGTTGAAACAAAGAATAATTGGATTAATCTTCTAAAACCAAGGTTTTATGTTATGCACTTGTGATGATTGGACTTGAAATAGAAGTTTAAAGAATTTCTCCAAAAGTGAGCTGATTTTGATAGAAAGTGTATAGAAATGACCCCTGTTTTGACCAACAATGAGACAAGGACCAAAGAAAATATTTTAGAACCCATATTTTTGTGCAAAGTATGACTTTTTGAGAATCTGTGTCTAGATAACAATCAACAATTTGCAAGATCTTCAACAATTTAGGTGTTTTTAAATGTTCAATTAGCTATACACACACACAAAGCAAAGTGATGTTGTCTTGTTTTCATAGGGATTGTTTATTTTTGGAATTTTTGTGATTATGAGTATAACTACAAATACACCTTTCCCTATGGAATTGGCTTAGCATGAAAATATTTTCTCATAGACTCAAGTATACACTCAAAAGCTAATCAGAATAGAACCATCACCAAGCACACAATGGCTCCAATCACGATGTTGTATTATCCGACTCTAAGCACTAATGAGGGCACAAAATGATGAGTATCTTGGGGAGGTTACTATCCTCCATGCACAAAGATTATCACCTTTCAGGGGTGAACCAAGTGGCTTCTATTCTATATATTCTAGTATAGGTCTTTGTTTAGTTGTATCCTCTGTGTCCATGCAAGCACGATTGAGGCATATAGCCCCACAAAGCACCTAAGAAAAAGTAGTCACATAAGCGTGATTGAGACTATAAGGCCTTACTTTGTGTTAGGTGTGAGCTGAGTATAAGCTCAAACAGCATCTAACTCCTGAGGATTTGGCCCCAAAGAGTATATTTTATTAACATGAGTTGGAGTGGTGTGGCTCACAAATCGTTCTCATGTGGGTCATTCCCGGGAGATTTTTTCCTCAACCGATAGGGTCATCTAAAGGTTATAACAAGAATGAAAATGGATTAGATCCAAGGTTCTACGTTTCTAATTTTCTCAAAGGGAAAAGAGCATACTCCACTACCTCATCACTTCTCCCAAACACACCAAACAATAGTTCATTTCCCCAAGAATTTGAACTCAAAACTTAACTTGATTTTTGAGTGTCTAATTTTCCCAAAGGGGAAAGAGCATAATCCTCTAGTCAACTTAAGAGTCAAATCCAAATTCAAACTTAGTTCCTAAAGAAGAAAAAAAATTATCAATCACAAAGCATGATTGATTCTTCCAAGGCAACCTACATTTGACAAGCATTAGTAGATTTCATGTGTTTGATTCCATATCTTTGACAATAGGTTCTTTGACAACATCCTGTATGAATTTTTTAGGCTTATTTTAATAATCAACATCACAAAACATCACACATTAGTTGATTAGTGCCAAAATTTGATGAAAAAATAATATGTATTTTTTCTCTCAGGTTTCTAGATGATGAAACATAAACCTAAAATGACGCTTTAACCCAGATGACAAAATTAATACCCCAAATGATGAAATGACCCAGAAACAACGTAATATCTACTGCAAACAATACTTTCTCCTGCAGACAATAAAAGAAATGCCAAAAATATCAAATGTAGAATTTATACCTTCTAGAGACGCTAGAATAAGGCCGACAAATGATGAAATGATAATAGAAAATTCTAGAATGAATATTAGAGACATTGAAATGCTCCCGTAGACGCTAGAATAATTGTCGAAAATGTTGCTTTGCACTATCTTCTATCAATTCTCTAGAACAGAGTGTTAACTCCATGAAATTAAGGGCTAACTACCCCATGATGGGCGCCAAAATGTGATGTGTAAATTTTTATCTGCAAATACCTGCACACTGGTGGAACCCATATTTGCATATTTACTCATACTCAAAATTAGTCAGGGAAGTATCTCTTTACACTTGTTCATTTATCTTATATAGATTTTTGGTTTATACATTATGCTTATTGCTTATATTTCTAAGGTCTTTTATTAAATCTATATCATTTTAATCTATTTCTCTAACAAGTTATCCTTGTCTACCATTTATTTCTTCATATTTCCTCTTTGGTGCAGATAAAAAACTAGCAAGGTCAAGGTCGAAGTACAATGATTGTAATCAACATACAGTTTATGAAACCATATGATCATACACTTACCCTTTGTTTACCTACAGAGTGGTGGTGCAATGAAGTAGTGAGTAATATTCTATCCATTGCGAGGTGGCGAAGCATACTGGTTTCAACCCCACGATAATCGAAGTAGTCGAATGGAACTGTCAACTTTTAAAACTTTACACTCGACTTCCACGCAGATTCTTTTAAATTAACATGGCACCACAAAGTGATCGCCACATGTCATATGGAGCCCGCTTGACTAAATTCAAATCAAGTCATATCCGATCAGATCAATATCTCATCTAACAGTCGAGCGTGACAGTGCTATCTCAAATTGCATATCGTTTAACCATCACGCAAAGGTGAAGTAGGTGACAGGTGTCCCTAGCCTGCCAAGATGTACAGGTGGAATGACATGGATATAGATGTCAGAATTTGGTTGACGGATCAGAATTATTAGACTACATGAAGGTGCATATAATGAAGTAAAGGACAGATTACTTAAACACCATATTTAGGCCCGTGCTTTAAATCGGCGACTGGGACTTAATCTAGCGGGTAAAAGTAATCAAATAATAACCCAAACATTTGAAGAAGATATTCTACCATAGGATCAAAGATCTACAGTTTAGCGCGATGGAGAGATGATCAGACTTTAACCACTATGAGATATCGAAGGATGCGACAGTGTCAACAACAAGAAAAAGACAAAAGACTTTGACGACTACGTTATAATTGACTTATGACGTGGCATTTAAAATATTATAATCTTCTTTTTCACTTAGGGTTTGCTTTATTATTAATTATTTTACTTTACATATAGATTACAAAGGTCGTGAACTTGTTTTGATCAGACAATCCATATTTCTCGACGTCGGGATGAACGGTCACATGCAGACATGATGAAAAGGGGTCCCAGAGGAATGATCGACACCATGGTTGCAGTCGATGAAAGATAACAAACATGATTCCATAGACTACGCACCAGAAGATACATTCATTATCATGTGCAAATATATATGGGGTCGACATGATGATGAGATAAACTATGGGTGGATATACGGTCAAATTACCATCACAATGCAGATCCATTATTTATGATCATTGACTCAGACATATTATGCAAATATCATGAATAAGACTGAGGATGGATATACGATTGGAATATCATTATGATGCAGATATATTGATTAAGTTATTTTCACAGACATAATATGAAAGACTTGTTAAATTATTGTGAGGCCTAATCAGTCGACAAATGTTATTGAATGAGGATAATTGGTTATTCCTTTGTTGTAATTAAACATTCGGTTATTGATCACTAGGTTAGGTATTTTTTAGGAAGCCTCGTGTTGATATGAAGCTTGTCTGCATCCTTTGGGTTTCATACTTATAGGGATACCAAGATCAACACATAAGGGACAAGAATAAGACTTTTTGTTATTATAGTAAGATGGGATAGATGGATCAATAACTGAAAATGTGAACTCTATTTTACTATTTTTCCATAATCGATAAAGATAAGTCTTTTTTCTTCATATAAGTAATTGTTTCATTAATCATTTTACAATTAGTCCCTCTGATAAACCAATAGAACTTCTTCAAAGTGATAGTTTGATGTGCATGCTTCCTGATTTGATTCATAATTTATATTTCAATTGGTTTTATCATTTTGCATGGTTAAATTATGTTGATTGAGGCCTCAGTCAATTGGTCTATCATCTGAGAAGTATTATCCTCTTGAAATATCTTTGAATTTGTTCTAGGTTGCATGTACATTTCATAACACCTTTGAAGTGATAAGTTTTCTTGCAAAACTATCTCTGAGGTTGAACATAGGATTGGAATTATATTGAATCTATTGCCCATAGTTGATTAAGGCACTGGTCTTTGTTGTTTATTGGATTATGGTCATAGTTTCATTGTTTAAAGTTTTGAGATACTATATCCATCTACTCTATTCAGTTCATATCTTGAATCCATCAAACGTTCTTTAATTTATTGCAATATTACATTTGAACATTTTAACAATGCATTGCTCTTAGTTTTAGGATCTCAATAGTACTTTTCCATACTTTGAGAGAAAGGAGTTTGGAACATATATTATCTTCTCTAAAAATCCCTAAGGATTTGGGAGATAATTCTAGGGTATAGGCCTACCAGCCTTGGTTCTGCAGAGCCAAAATTGCAGAAGGTTGAAACTTAGATCAGGTTGAAACCTTGTTTGTTGGAAAATCACTTGGGTTTCTCATCATTGGACATGAAAAATCCATAGGAAATCCAATCTGTGTATTTGAGCACCAATAAATTGGTGACTCTACTGGGGAAACAGTTATCATTAAGGACAATTTTTTAGAATTTCTGGTAATAGAGGTTAAGATCTACTGGGAGAAAAGGATCCAGAAGATAATAAGTATTTTCTTGTAAGAAGAAGGTGGTGACTCTACAATTTTAAAGAGGTGATAAATTTGGTCATATAATCTTGTTATTAATTATTTCATGTGGGGAAGAAGATCCTTACATCCAAATCATCTTGAATTAGATTTAAGCCTAAGGAAATGTAGAACTTCAAGTGCAAAGATGCCTTATGTACCAGGTATTATATATCCTAATAAGGATGATCAAGAGTATGCTTGTGAAAAATTCCCTAATTCAAGCCATCATAGTCATGAGAGCAATGATGAAAATTGCAATCCTTTTTGCCAAGGTAATAGAGAAGGACATGAGTCTCGGCATGATCCAAATCAGGAAATAACTGAAAGAGAGAAAAGAATTAACAAATGGGATGTTATATTTTGTGAGATGGCTGATATAGGATAAAAAGATGAAGAAATGGCCATGGATCTTAAAAGACAACCAGAAGAGATATTGAGGAAAATGAGAATAACAAGAAGTACAATCAGATCACCAAGAGATAAATCTCATAAGGATGATATAAATGGAGTTTACAACCCTCCTCATAGGAAGAACAGTGGGGATATTTTTAACAATGATCATACCAACCCTTTGTTCGAACCAGACAATAGAGGGAGAACTGAGAAAAATAGCAATGAAAGGGAAAGGAGAGATCATTGGGGATAGTGGAACAATGGAGAACAACATAACCACAACAATAGAGTGATTCCTAACACATCTGACCAAGATGAACAACATAGACATCAAAATAGTGGAAGGATGTATAATGGATATTAGAATAATAGGGATCATAATTATGGCCCAAGAGATTTTAATGTCAATTCAAATTTTGGACCAAGAAATGATAAAAGATTCCAGAATGCAAGTCAGCAGAATCAAAGACATGGAGCCATCAATCAAAATGGAAAAAACTATAGATCCCTAATGGTTTCTAACAAATACAAAAAATTAGATTTTAATGGCATAAGGAGATGTCCTAATGACATAAAAAATGAATTAAGGAGTGAAATTCCTAAGTTTTCAAGGAATGGGTCAGAATCAGCTGAAGTACATTGGGTAAATTTGAAGAATGTTATCCAAGAATTTGATGAATTCAATGAGGATGTATACATGAAACTTTTTGTTCAATCCCTCATAGGGTATGTAGGAGAATGGTTCAGAAGATTTCTAGACAGATCCATATCTAGTTGGGATGAATTTGTAAATCAATTCATTGAAAAATTTGGTGATCACAATGATACTTCTTTTACTTCACATGAGTTGACAAGCATGAAGAAAAATCAGAATGAATCTATGGCTAAATTCAATAAAAGATTTGATAAGGTTCTAAATAAAATTCCAAGAGATGTTTAGCTTGTTGATGCCTATCTGATTAATTTCTATATGGGTGCCTTTGATAGCAAGACAAATTATGAAATTAGATCTCATAAGCCTACTACTTTAGCACATGCTCTAAAGATTGCTATAGCTATTGAAAATTATAGGAAGGCATCTGGTATAATCACTAAGAGGGAGGATACTCAGTTGTTCAACCCAAAAGCTCCTAAGCAACATAAGGAGGAAGATAGATTAGATAAACTTATGAACATGGTGAAAGGCCTCCAAGTGAATAGTGGAAGAGACAATCTCAAGTACAACCAGAATAATTGGGTACCATACAAAAGTGATAGATATAAATTGTAGGATATGACTTACAACATAGAATGGAAGGATGGGAAAATAGTTAAAAAAGAATTAAATACTATTGATCCATTAAGGAAGAACAACCATTTTGTGGAAAGCTACCCTTGCTGTGAAGCTTGTAGACTACCACACTCTTATGAACCTTGTGTTGTTTCCCAAAGATGGAGAGAGGATGAAGATCAGAATGATGATCAACAACCCATAGTGAATAACTTATTAATAGGTCCTATATGGGGATATGATGACTATAGCTCTTCAGATAAATACTACTGCAGGGATGACCTAAATAGAGTTTACCAATATGGATATCATCATGATAGTCCTCCAAGATTGAGAGAATTAATAGAAGAGGAGAAGAAAGAATACACAATAACTGTAGTAGAAGAAGCAAGAAGTAATTATAAGTTAAGGAATAGAAAAGTGAATGTAGACTAAGGGAAACCTAATCAAGTAACTGATCCAAGGAGGCTAAAGGACAAAAACACTGCTCAAGATAAACATGTAGAACCTTAGGACTTTCCAACAATAATAAGAGAAAAGGTGGTTAGTAAATCTCTTCCCAATGAATGTTCTTTCATGTCTAATGTATTATCTCAAGTTAAAATATATGTTCCTTTTCTTGAAATAGTTAAAATACCTGAATGTAAAAGTGAAGCTTTGAAAATATTGTCTAATGTAGGTAATAAGGAAGATATTAACAAGGAAGGAAAGGATCCTCCAGCTATTTATCTAGGAACTACTCTAAAAAAAATAGAAATAAAATTGATCCTTTCTATCTTACTGGTGTAGGAGCACCTAGGTAGGCTAGTTGTTTTGATGTAACCTAAGGTTTTTCTCCTTCTTGTTTTGGCTTGTAGTGGTTCTATCCAAACCACTAGTTTAATAAAGGGACCAAGAGTCCTAGTGTGTGAAGTGTTTGTAGGAGGATAGGTCTTATTAGGTCCATTTAAGTCCAATTAGTTGTTTTTGGAATTTTGTGGAAAAATGAGCCAAGAAAGGGACTAGAGGTCCTATTTGATGTTATTTCATCATATTTGATGGATTGGACAAGTTTGGGCATAGTTAGACTAGGTTTGAAGACTAAACTCAAAAGTTGCAAAAAGTTGTCAATGTTGTCATTCACAACATTGACAACTTTTATAACAAGATTGCATCTTCAGTGAAATCAGTTAGGTAACTTTCTGAAAACAATGAATTAGTGTTTGGTTCAACTATATATGACCATCCTCGAGATTTGTGAATGGACGGAAAGTTTAATATTTTTTGTGTATGGATTGTATTTGTGAATAACAGTGACTGTTAAAGTGTTTTGAGGTGATCTGATAGTTTATTGGATTGAATCTGATTATGTGATCAATGTTTCATGTAATGTAAGTTGTTAGAATAATTTGTGTGGTGGCATTTTGTTTTTTTCAATATTTTTAAGTGCTTATATAAAATCTTTTTTTTTTAGTCCAGTCGCTGGTTTGTATTGGGCAACTTCTACAAATGGGGTCTTAACTCCATCTTCCATCATGGCATTTGCCCGAGCTCTTGGATTATGGTGGTGGACTCCATGTACAATGTTTACAATGAAGGAAGGGCCTAGGAAAGCAAGGAAGCCATTTTTGGGATGATTCCCTAGGTGAGCCAGTGATGCATGGCTAGGGTTCATCAGCAGTTGCAGAGCTTAATTGGTGGGTTGAAAGCATTCATAGCTTTGACCAAAGTTTGCAAAGGAGTAGGGTAGTGAGTTGTGAGATCCCCAAAGTGAGTGGGAGTACTTGGTAATGTTTATTCGATATCAAGAAAGAAGTTTCATTCAGACTGGTTTTGAAACCCTCAAAACCCTAATTTTTAGCCTTGTTTATAGGCAGAGCTGTACGGACATCTTGAGATCCCTAGACCTAGAAAATCTCTAGTGTCTCTGTAAAGGGTGTCTGGATCCTAAACCTATTTGGGCACTTGTTAAGACATTTTTCAAGTTAATGCAGAAAAGGTGACTAAATAGGGCTAATTGCTTGTAGCCCTATTTTGGAAGCAATTGTGTAGGTTCCTTGAACTCGATTGGATTTTTGATGAAAAGTGTGGTTTTAGGTGTTGGAAAGGGTCCTATTAACACCTTGGATACCCTAATCCTCTCTGTGGATTGAGAATTGATCATTTTGAATCAATTGGGTCCTTTTAGGCCAAGGAAGCAAGAAAGACCATTTAGGGTCTAGGAGTACTTTTTGAAGTATTTTGTTCTACAAAATGGTGTCCACTAGTTGAAGGAGTTAGGATATTGTGATAAGATACCTAAGTAGCCCAGGGTTAGTGCAAGAACCCTATTAGGTCAAAGAGTGACCTAGGAGAAACTAGAAAAGGTCTTAGAGAAGCAAGACTAGTGCTACATCACTTACTCTATTGATAAATAATAGATTGGTAAAGAATTGTATGATAGATTCTAGTGCAGTAGTGAATATTATGCCTAATGATGTAATGAGAGAATTAGGAATGAATGTTGATACCAAATTTGGTAGATGTTATGCTATGGATAATAGATCTATTCCTATTGTAGGTATAATGAAAAATGTTGAATTTAAATTTCCTACATGTCCTGAAATGTCTTATAAAATGGATATTACTATTGTTTAAGTTCCTACCAATTGGGGAATGCTTCTGGTCTAGCTTAGTAGGAGGTAGTATTCAATTAGATCTTTCTTATTCTTCTATTCCAGTGAATGGAAAGGATATAAGAATTTATAGGGAGACTATAATTCCATACATTATTGAGGATGTGGATCCAAGCTTGGTTGCACATTTTTGTCATTCTGATATGGATAACTTTCAGGTAAGTATTTCAAAAATTGCAATGCATAATACTGAACCTATTGAATTACATGCTGAAGTAAATAACAATACAATTTGGAAAATATATTTTGATGGTTCTTGTTGCAAGGATGGTAATGGAGCTGGTGTCATTTTCTTTGCCCCTAATAAGAAAACATTTAAAAATTCCTTCTTACTAGATTTTGAATTTACTAGCAATGTTGCAGAGTATGAAGCCCTACTTCTTGGTTTTAGGATTGCTAGTAAGCATGGAATAAAATGCTTAAGTGTTTTTGGTGATTCTAAATTGATTATTTCTCAAGTTAAAATTAAATTTGTTGCTAAGAAGCCTCATCTTAAAAGATATAGAAATGAAGTATGGGATTCTATGGAATGTTTTGATGCTTTTTCTATTGATTGGATAGATAGATCAGAAAATATCCTTGCAGGTTTTATGGATAATTTGGCATTGAAGCATAATGACATCCCTTGTGAAGATATAGTTCAAGTTGAAGTTAAAAATAGGCCTAATATACCTGATAACATTAACAACTGGCAAGTCTTTGAAGATGACAGAGATATAATCAAATTTTTAACATGTGAACAAGAGTATGAAGGCCAATTGATAGATTTGAATGCTCATGTTGAAATAGATAATGGGAAAGAATAGTTGTTTAGAAAGGAAGTCATTCAACTTAAAATCAATAAGGTTCCAAAAGGCCTTGTAGAAATGGAGAGAGTGTTTGACAATAAAGATTCAAAAATGGGAAAGAAAAACAGTAATGTCACAATGGATGAAGTAGAAAAGATCAACTTGGGAAATGAAGAGACTCCAAAGGAAGTATTTGTGGGAAAAATCTTAACCCCTAAAATCAGAATAGATATCATCAGATTATTGAGAAAATATAGGCATGTATTTGCTTGGTCCTATGATGACCTTAAGGCTTACCGAGAGGATCTTTTTCAACATGAGATACCTTTGAAGCCAAATTCCAAACCATTTAGACAAACACAAAGACATATAAAACCTACTCTATCTCCTAAGATGAAAGATGAGCTAATCAAGATGAGGGATGGTGGTATAATAAGGCCAATTAGAAACTCAATATGGGTTTCAAATCTGGTCCCTATCAAGAAAAAGAATGGTGATATTAGAATTTGTGTGGATTTTAGGAATCTAAACATATCATCATTAAAGGACAATTATGCACTGCCTAATATGGAAGCATTACCACAAAATGTCATAGGGAATGAATTATTATCAATGATGGATGGATTCTCAGGGTATAACCAGGTGTTGGTAAAAGAAGAGGAACAATACAAAATAGCATTTACTACACCTTGGGGTACTTATGTATATGCTAGAATGCCTTTTGGACTCACTAATGCATGAGCTACCTTCCAAAGAGCAATGGATGTGGCCTTTGAAGATTTCATTGATGTAAATATGGTGGTATATCAAGATGACCTAACTACTTACTCCAAGAAGGCAAAAGAACATTGTGGACATTTGGAGCAGATTTTTCAAAGAGCCCTTGAATATGGGATATCCTTGAACCCAAAGAAATGCCATTTTGCAGTGAGTGAAGGAACATTATTAGGGCATATAGTATCCAAAGATGGGGTGAGAATAGACCCAAAGATGATTGTGGTAATTGATAAAATTGAGGTTCCTAAGAGTGTTAAAAAGTTCCAATCCTTCTTTGGACAAATAAACTTTGTAAGGAGATTTGTCCCAAACTTCTCAGAAATAATTAAGCCAATTGTTATAATGTTAAAAAAGGGTGCAGACATGAAGTGGACAAATGAAGCTTTGGAAGCATTTGTAAAGATTAAAAAGTCAATTAAGGAAGTTCATGTCCTCAAGTCCCCAAATTATACTAAGCCATTTCAATTATTTTTCTTTGCATCATAGCACACCATTGTTGATGTCTTACTACAAAAGAATAATGAAGGATATGAACAACCAATAGAATTCTTCAGTAAAACCCTTCAAGCTTCTAAATAAAATTATGATATCAATGAGAAACAAGTTTATGCACTTGTAAAGGCAGTAAAATCCTTTAGGCCTTCTTTGGTAGGAGAAAAAGTGATAGCCTTTGTCCCTAATGCAGAAATAAAGGATATATTCAGACAATCATAAGCCACTGGGAGAAGATGCAGATGGGTAAATCAAATTTAACAATTTGATATGGAGATTCAGATCACAAAGATTATCAGAGGACAAGGATTAGAAAGGTTAATGGTAGAATCAAATATGGATGCATTACTAATGAACATATTTTGCAATTAGTATGCAAAGGAAACAATTTTTGAACTTTCGGTACACGATCACCGAAAGACAAGTTTATAGGGCAACCTAACATAAAAGTTAACAAAGTTCACTGAAAATGTTAAGTACAGAGGAACCCGATATATAGATCACTATGTAAACTGACAACATAATTCACAGAGGAACCCGACAGAAGTTTATAGTGTAACTCGATAGAGAAAATCGACAGATAATCTATAGAGAAACCCGAGAGGAAAGTCTACAGAGAAATCTGACAGGCAGACTATAGAGCAACCCGAGCACTAGTCTACCAAGAGATAGTTTTATTCTGAGAAATGTGGATCTGACTTACACGTCAGATAAAACACTTAAGTTTTATATTTAGCTTAAATCTTAGCTTTAAATCCATTTCTTGAGGGACAAGTAAACTAATTGTAATTGTTTTAATCAGTCTAAATGATAGAAAACATGCAAACTAGGAGATCAAGGTCAAGTTGTAAAACTTTGATCATAGAGTTATCATTGAAAAGTGTGAAACTTATTTAGGTCAAATTTATTGTATAAATAGATGTGTAATCAATCAGAACAAGATTATGTGATGATTATTGTAGTCGCAGATACATCTATGGATCAGAGACAGAGTTTTATGTAGAAGGATAGAAAAAGATGAAATCAGTTACCAAGAACAAGATTCAAGGCTACCAAGAAGAACATAGGTATTAATCAGTCACTATAGGTGATATATCATATTGTAAACTTTAATGGATCTATAATCAGAAATTCTAGATTTCATATACTCAGGTCAATAAGTATTTTTTACTACATTCTAACAAGTGTAGCAAATACAAGAAATCCTTTGAGAAGGCGGATTTAACAATCCTTTTGTAAACCTCTTAACCGAGTGCATACTAAACAGTGTTGCTAAAGCTCTTAATAGAGTACACCTTAACTAGTCTAGACATGTTACTCCTAACAGGGTAAGATCATAAAAAATGATCAAACTTGTAAGCCTTAACCAGCCCCTTCCATTCTGCATATAGTGAATTTTTGTGGGTTCCATCCCCACCGCAGTTTTTACCTTCTAATAGGGGTTTTCTGCATTACCAAATCTTGTGTCATGTGTCATTACATTTCATGAATGTTTCTATGAATGTAAACATGCAAATTAAGTTTATGAATTTATATTATATGCACAAAGATAAAATAGCACATATGGTCAGTAATGCAAGGAGTTGATTACTAAAGGATTAAGGTTAATTGACAAAAAGTTTTAAGGGTACTGATTCACCCCTCCCCTCTCAGTACACACCATTCCATTATTCCAACAATTGGTATCAGAGCTAGATCTCTTATTTGAAAAATTTTAAATCACTTGAGAGAAAAGATCATACAATAAAAAGGTAGAAGCTAGAGAAGAGTATTGAGAAATACAAGTTAGAGATACAAATCTTCTATGAGCAATATAAAGAAGCTAGAGTAAAGATGAGAGAGCTACTGGATGAAAGAAAGGTTATGGAATCTTGTTGTGATGAAACAGACTATCATGAAGAAGAGATACCTGATTTATTTGAGTGAACATGATCTACATCTTGCAATACATCAGACACATCTGAAGGAAGCATTACAAGCTTGAATGAAATCAATCAACATCTGGCTAGACAAGTGAAATCACTACAATTTGATCAAGAGACACAGATGGTAAGGATGATTAAGGTTATGAATAATGCTAGACAAGATGAAAAAGAAATAAAATTATCTATTGATGACAGGAGGAAGATAACTGAAAAGCTACAAGAGAAAGAATCAGAAATATATAGACTTACTGAACATCATCATGAGATCACCAATCAAATTATTCTTATGAGTCAAGAGGCAAACCAAATGAACATAGAACTCAATGGAAAATTAGAAGCTACTGGTGAGCTAAGAGAATAAAATGAAAGATTGAAGCATGAAGTAAGGATTCAACAACAACACAATGATATGATCAAGAGAGTTGAAGAAAGCACAAAAAGAATGGATGATTTTCTGGATGGACAAAGAAGAGTCAATAACAATACCGGATTAGGGTATACCGAGTATGGAGAATCACCATACCAAGCTTATCAAAAAGATGTCTACACAAATCCAAGACCAAGGAAGCATTCATGCAATCACAGTGGAAAACCAGGCCACACATCAAATGTTTGTAGAAGAAAAATTAAAGGTATTCCTAAATCCACTTCTACATTCATTGGAAATTGTTATAACTGTAACAAGAAAGGACATAAAGAATATGAATGCAAATCTAAGGTGAAACAACCAAAGAAGGAAACCTGCATGGAAAAATATTGTTCCACTTGAAAAATGCATGGGAACACATCTCTTGAATGTAGGAAAAATAAAAAGCAAGCATGGAAGCCAAAAGAACAAGAAAATGCTTATAAACCAAAAAGAGTCGGTAACTCATATGTTTGGGATTACAATACATGGACAAACTGCACAACATGTGGTAGATATGGACACATAGCTGCAAACTGCATGAGAAAATGGATAAGAAGGTCTAGAAGCTAGACTAACCCCAGAATATCATGCTTACACTATCATAGGGTCGGTCATGTAAGAAAGGACTGCAAAGACCGAGTGATAGAGACAAGCACTATTCCCAATGGCAATACCATTGAAGACATAAAAAAGATGAGAAACAAAATGTGGAGGAAAGCTACAAACACTGATGATGCTAGACCAAGAAATGCAATTGGTAACACCTTATCCAATGGATCTGGTGACATCACCACCCCCACCTAAGCAGAACAAGTATGGAACTGCACTATACCAATTTATATTTAACATTAGTTCCATTATGCATTGATAAAATGCCAAACTAGCATGATTAAATATGCTTTATGGTATTACTTGTTAAGAATCTGTGAATCCAATCTCGTCAATCAATACTTACCGAGAATCATCAGTGTAAATACAAAAGCTAAGTTGTTAATGTAAACTGAGCACCATCGGTAATCATCTAAAAAGACAAGCAGTCTTCGCCCTATACCGAGCACCATCGGTGAGCATGTGAAAGGTTAAGTGAGTTGTCACTTACCTTGAGCTGGAAGTTTGTGTGATACCCAAGTGACTCTATCTTCAAACACTAAGAAGTAGGTAAAGCATTAAATGTTCCACTTAGGGCATCGTCTATAAAAAGGTGATGAAATAGCTCATTCACTCACCATGCAATTAAGAGTGAAGAAGCAGAGCGAAGAAGAGCACAGAGTGAAGAACACTGACTATATTGTGGAAGAGACTCATGGTAGATTCATGACATTCATATAGATCAATAGCAGCGACAACAAGACAAGTGAGTAACTAAAGACTCATTGAGCTCACAGTTATTTACAGGAAAAGCCCTAATTTTAAGAAACCATGGTAACCACATCTCACGTTTCCAAGATCAAGAATGCCAAGGAGAAAAAGGTTAACCTAATCAAGAACACCACTTGAAAAGAACCTAAATACAAGTTTTGTCCATAGGTTGCTTCGCAACATAATGACACTGGTGCATTTTCGAGCATACCACCTAGGGTTTTGCTGATCGAGGATGTCTGAGTGTATATCCACTGCAAAGTTGCAGAAATTGGAGATCTGGAGGTTGAGAAAGCTTACAAGAACTTTGCACAGACAAAACCATCAAGGATGAACATAAACATATCGAGGTGAAAGGGCTGAAAATGCCCTAATTTTCTTGAAGGAGTTTTAAAAATGAGTGGATCAGGATAGTGCTGAGCAGAGCGCATGACCAAAAGATGTGGTTGGACGAGCCAAAATAGACCACTAGGGATGTGATACACATAGTGACCGGTTATCAAATAATCAACAAGGCCAAGGCACTCAAAAACCCTCCTCACCCTGAAATTGAGAAGATGACAGGTGCAGAATGGGATGGCAGAGGATTGAAGGTAAATTCCATCAAAGATCCAGAACTGAAATTTGGTGCATGTGTATTGAGATACAAGATATTCCAAGCTAGAAGGATGAATAGTATTGCATACTGAGCAGTAGACACTGCTCACAAGATTGTAAAGAAGGGATTACAGTTGGATTTATCCAAGCTTCTACTGAAGCAATTGGAGGAGAACATGAGGACCATTAGATCAAAAAAATCTAACTCATGTAAATTTGGTTCACTCCTCATGTGCATATTTTTCTACTTTCAATACTTTTTCCCATCTGTCGATAATGTCAATTGGGACACTACCCGACCAGTGACAATTCAGATGAATGAATCCATTAGGTAACTAGGTAAAAAATTTACAACAGTCATGGATGAATATTTCACTGGATTCAAGGATAGAATGCAGAAAAGGATGATGATACCAAAACAACTGGTAGAAAAATATAAAGCTGATATTTGTTTTATGGTGGACACCGATACCACCTTGATCAAACCAGTTGTACTAAGAATAGCATGGTTAGCACCACTTGACTATGAGATCAACATAGATCAAGCCACCAGTTCTATTGAAGCATTATTAAATGAACCATTAGACAAATCATTACTAAGGTTTGGAACCTATGAAGAGACTAAGGAAAGAATAAAGATTGGCCTTGTAGTGAAGAAAATCAACAGAAAGAAGGATAAAATGGTAAAGACACTTAAGAAAAAGTTTTCGGTCAATGATGAAGAAACAGAACAACAATAAGACACCAAGTGACAGTCACCCATTGGTGAAGGTGAACAAGAGAGTGACTTTGAATCAACAGAGTCTGATGCACCACCCCCAAAGAATCCAAGAACTATTGTTGCATCTTGGATAAGGAGTCAGACAACAAAAGATGCAAGTTCATCATCGGTTAAGAAAGGACAAGTGAGGACTTACAAGAGGAAGCCTCAAACTGGGGAAACTTCAGAACCAAAGAGGAGAAAAAGACTAATCCGAAGCAAGGAAGATATAGAGGACACTGAACAAGATGAACAACCTGTAAAGAAAAAATTTCCTACCACAATTGATGACGTTGTTGCATCAATCATTAGGTCAGGTTCAATATCTGAGCCTAAGATTACAAAATGGCTAACTCTGAATCTCGAGGATTAGAATAAGATAGAAGAAGCCATCATTACGACAATGTGTATTTTCAAATATATACCTATATAATTTGAAAATAAGATGCCACAATAACTTCTAGATAGGTTATCGACAAGGTGGACATTTGCATTGAATTTTGAAAAATAGATAAGGGAAAGATCCTAGTTTTTGTTATGCCACCCGAGTCCAAAATGGAAGAAATTGAAGAAATGATGAAGTTACATTCAAAGAAGTTCTCAGAAAAATTGAGAGCCTACAAAGTACTGTAGGGAAGCTTAATTGAGCTTGACAAAGAAAGTGAGGATGCTTGGAGACAAATACTCAATGTACCTAAAAAGGACACGAGTCTTGAGAGAGTATTAGAACTTACCGACAAGCCTCACAATGAAGAAAAAGAGGCAACACCGAGCCTAGAGCACATTCTTATAAATGATAACAAGGATGTTAATTATGTTGAAATGGAAATAGAAGCAAGCAAAGAAATAGATGACATACCTATTAGAATAATTGAGAGGGGGGTGAATTAGTGGCCTCAAAAATATTCCAATAAATCAACCTGAAACTTAGTACCAAAATATTAAGCCTCTAGTTATCTTCAGTCCAACAATATGTATGCCTTCAAACAATCTTAACATATAACTACTGCTCGGGTTTCACTGTTAAAAATAATTCTTACTGTTTACCGATTAGCAGTCTTTCATTTACTGAAAAATAGTAAATTGCTTAGTGTATACCAATCAATTCATATTAGTTATGTGTAATGAAAAACACTAAATTAATGACTCATAAACACATAGACACATGGATTTTTAACGTGGAAACCCTGTTAAGGGAAAAACCACTTGGGACCGGTAACCCAAAATTTTCACTCTTCTAAAGTGATCTCGGTGAAGAGCCAACCCTATTAAAGGTTACAAACACACTGTTAGGTGTGACCTTGTTAGAGGATTTAAATAGAATAGTTTGTCACTTGATATTGGGCATCTCTATGCTACCTTCTATGACCAAACCAAGTGTAGTTTGTCAAATGGTATATGGCATCTCATGCTATCTTCATGATCAAACTTTTTGATACTCCTTGGGATGTATCTCAATATAGAAAGGATTGTTAAGTCCTGCTCGGTTAAGAGACTTTATGAATCAATGGTTAAACTAAAACAGTAAATGATCTATTCACACATACAACTTAGACTTGCAGATTTTCAGATCTATTATAAGCTAATAATACCTTTCTAATCAATGTATCTTTTCAATGCCTTTGCTCCACTTCTTTCTGCTAGGTGATGTTGTGCTTCTCTATTGCTCGGTGTCTGCAAAAATCTTTATCTCTTTCCTCATCTTGATTGATCACGACTATATGAAGTTGTTCTTCATCGGATTCTCTTTAGCATCTTCTTTTTCTCTTCACTCCCCTAATTCATAATGAATTAGATTGTCTCTTTATAGACATGATATCATCATTTCTCACTTCTTGATTTTCTTGTTCTTGGAGTGATCTGCAATCTTAGCCAAACTTGCTTTAAAGATCTACTTCAGTTTTATCCCGTAGATTTCTCCTTGACAACTAGATAAAACAAATTTAAATCTTTTACTTATCTCTGGCTTTAACTTGTTGATGAAAACAATGTCAACAACCAGTTAACTCTATCTTTAGCTCTTTCCAGCTAAGTATTTTATCATATATGAACTTCAGTTCCTTTCGGTGTTTTAACTCTTTGATAGCTTCAGTCAACACTTCAGTTCTCCTCGGGCATCTCCGTCGAGGTTGTCTGTCCATCGAGCATCATTGTGAAGTTTTTCTCATTGGTAATGCTTTTAATTCTTCTCATCGGTAATGCTTGTCATTTTTGTTGCTCGACAACACTGTGACTTTTACTTTTGGTTTTCTCTATTCGTCAGGTTCCACTAACCGTCAATTTTTGTTGTCACTTAGTGAATGCTAATATTTTATGCATTATTGAAAGCATAATATTTATCTCTCTGATTCTCTGAAGTCTTTTGACACTTTGTATATAACCGATCAGATTATATCAAGTTGACATCAATGACAATACAATCCATTAACTGATTTAATGTCTTACATTATCTTTCTACATTTTGGTGATCAACTTAACATCTTCAAACATTCAATCAGTTACATGTCATCAATACCTCATATTTTGTAGTCATTGGGAGACACAATAGATGTCATAATCCCAGATGTGACAATAATAGATATCACTGAAGATCCCGTCGATGAAGTAAAGGAAGATGAAGATGTTATGGGTACCTCTGAGCAATCCAAGGAATAGGACACAACAAAGGATGTTTCATAGGTTAACATACCAGGCCAAATACCATTATTGATACAAGCTATTAATATCATCTCAGAAAAGGAGAAGTCACCCGACCATGATGCAAGCATACCCAAGGATAAGGGTGAAGAGGAGCATAAAAACACAATTGATGAATAGAATGTAATAGATGAAGAATAGAAAGAAATAGATGGAGAGCATAAAGATAAAGGTGAAGAAGAGAAGCAATGTGATTCTAATCCAAAGGATACTGAAGGAGAAGCTATAGATAAAGCAAAGGTTGATGTGGAGATGTCCACACCAAACTGACAGGTAGACACCGAGCAGCAGATAAAAGGCACAACCTCCAAAGCCTTCATCAAGTACATCAGACCAAGCAAAGGAAATTGCTATGGTATTGCATACAGTTGCCTCCACTACACTTTCAAAGAAGAAGAAGAAGAAGAAGAAGAATCTAGTCACCCTGGATGATATCATTGAAATACCAGACTGTGATCTAAGGACATTGGATCCAGAGTCACTTACAAAGTATGCAAAACTTTGTAAAAGGAAAGTTATCCAAGATAGGCTTAAAAGGAGACAAAGGACTCACAAGTACTAGAGACAACCAAGGAAATACTTCTGCAAGTTGTACCTGATACCAACATTGATCAAAATGCTTCTATAATTGATCAATTATCCATTCTTACCAAATCCATCACATCACATAATATGGATGTAGAGAAGGAAATAGAAGAACATGTAGAGCAAAAGTACCAATACAAATTGACAGAGAAAATAAGCTAAGAAGTGGCAGAGAACAAGGTAAAGCTATCTGAACTAGTCAATGAACTGGAACCAATCATTTTAGAATCTATAACCTTAGTTTAGAAGTTATGCACAATAGAGCAATTCACTAAGGAGAATAGTGAGAACATTGCACAGATAGATGTAGATCTAAATTCTAGTGCACAAGGTCTTACAACTAATTACAATGCAATCAAGTTGCATTATGAAAAGATTATGGAAGCTAAAAGGTTGAGACTAGATATTTTAGAGGCAGAAACAAAATTCAGAGATGAGGTAACCGAGCTCTAGGTTCTACTTCTATCTAATCTCACATTACTGCAATAGCATATGACATAGGCAAGACAACTGATTGCCACCCCATAAATGTCTGTGACAGAAAGCGTATATGATATGCATGAAAGGATCATAGTGGAGACCATGACCATTGACCACCTATAAGAGAAATGGCAGAAAATGATGGAAGACATGCATAACGCCCATCCATATTTTTGACAAGTTGTAAGTATTACACCTTTGTCCTTATTATTAAAAAAGGCAGAAATAATATGTGACAAAGAGAGAAATAATAAATGGGAGAAACAAGGTGAAAGGGGGAAATAGTATAAAGGGAACTATATATATGTACATATACTATACCAGCATACACATAGGGGGGTCATATTGACAAGGTGAACACATGGTGTATATACTAAACATTTTAGTTTTTGCACATATCAGTATTTAATACTAATGTCAAAGGGAGATATTGATGATCATATTTTACCATTAGTATGCAAAGGAAACGGTTTTTGAACTGTCAGTACATGATCACCGAAGACACGTTTATAGTGCAACCCGACACAACAGTTAACAAAGGTCACCAAAAATGTTAAGTACAGAGGAACCCAACAGACAGATCACAGTGTAAACCGACAACATAATTCATAGAGGAACCTAACAGAAGTTTACAGTGTAACCCAACAGAGAAAACCGACAGATAATCTATTGAGCAACCCAAGAGGAAAGTCTACAGAGAAACCCGATAGGTAGACTACAGAGAAACCCGAGCACCAGTCTACCAAGAGATAGTTTTATTTTGTTAGATAAAACACTTAAGTTTTATATTTAGCTTAAAGCTTAGCTTTAAATCCATTTCTTGAGGGACAAGTAAAGTAATTGTAATTGTTTTAATCAGTCTAACTGATTGAAAACATGCAAACTAGGAGATCAAGATCAAGTTGTAAACCTTTGATCATAGAGTTATCATTGAAAAGAATGAAACTTATTTAGGTCAAATTAATTGTATAAATAGATGTGTAATCAATCAGAACAAGATGATGTGATGATGATTGTAGCCATAGAGACATCTATGGATCAGAGACATAGTTTTATGTAGAAGGACAACAAAAGATGAAATCAGTTACCAAGAACAAGATTCAAGGCTACCAAACAGAATAGAGGTATTAATTAGTCACTATAGGTGATACATCATATTGTAAACTTTAATGGATCTGTAATCATCAATTCTAAATTGCATATACTCGGGTCAGTAAGTATTTTTTACTACATTCTAACAAGTGTAGCAAATAGAAGAAATTCTTTGAGAAGGTGGATTTAACAATCCTTTTGTAAACCTCTTAACCGAGTGCACACTAAACAATGTTGCTAAATCTCTTAACAGAGTAGACCTTAACCAATCTAAACATGTTACTCCTAATAGGGTAAGATCATCAGAAGTGATCAAATTTGTAATCCTTAAGTGGCCCCTTCTATTCTACAGATAGTGAAGTTTTGTGGGTTTCATCTCCCCCCACAATTTTTACCTTCTAATAGGGGTTTTCTACATTAGAAAATCTTGTGTCATGTGTCATTACATTTCATGAATGTTTCTATCAATGTTAACATAAAAATTAAGTTTATGAATTGATATTACATACACAAAGATAGAATAGCACATATGATCGGTAATGCAAGGAATTGATAACTAAAGGATTAAGGTTAATTGAAAAAAAGTTTTAAGGTTACTTATTCACCCCTCCCCTCTCA
The DNA here is from genome assembly GCA_018584345.1 of Thuja plicata. Taxonomy (NCBI): domain Eukaryota; kingdom Viridiplantae; phylum Streptophyta; class Pinopsida; order Cupressales; family Cupressaceae; genus Thuja; species Thuja plicata. The sequence goes on from MU225445.1 coordinate 2,625,544, forward strand.
GTACACACCATTCCATTATTCAAACAATTGCAAGTGAATCAAATTAATCTATGTGAAACTCAGACAAGTATTGAAAGATGCCCTTGGTACACTAACACGGTATATTTCTTGAAACACATGAAATGTCCTGAGAACCTTACTAATAATCAAAAGAGGACAGTGAAATTGTAAGCATTTTAATACATCTTAATGCAAGGAGACTTATACTGGAAAAACATGGATGGGATACTTCTTTTATGTCTAGATACATACCAAGCTAAAAAGGTGCTTAAGGATTTCCATGATGGAGTATGTGGAGGACACTTTTCAGCAAAAACCACTGCACATAAGATATTGAATGCAGGATATTATTGGCCATGTATATTTAAGGATTGTCATGAATATGTTCAAAAATGTGAAGCATGTCAGAGATTTTCAGGAAAGCTCAAATATAATGGTGCATTATTCCTCAATCCTATGTCTACTAAAGAACCATTCCAAATGTGGGTAATAGACTTCATAGGTGAGAAAAATGATACATCTAGTGGTGGGCATAAATGGATTTTGGTAGCTACTGATTACTTCACTAAGTGGGTGGAAGCCATACCAACTAAACAAGCTACTAGTAATGTGGTAATCAAATTCTTGACTGAAAAGATATTGACAAGATTTGGTGTTCCTCATAAGATTGTTTGTGATAATGCTATGTGTTTCAGATCTGCAAAATTCATTGAATTTAATGATAAATATGAAATAAATATTTCTTTTTCATCCCCTTATCACCCTCAAGGAAATGGCCAAGCAGAATCTAGCAACAAAAACATAATGAATATTATCAAAAGGATGTTAGATAACAACAAAAGATCATGGGATTCAAAATTACCACTTGCACTTTGGACAGAAAGAATTACAGTTAAAAATTCTACTAGATATGCCCCATATGAACTTGTTGATGGAAAGAAATCCCACTTACCATTAAACAATTTGTTGCCAGTATACACGTTTATAAATAAAGAACAATGGGAAGAAGTGGATTTCATGGAAGACGGACTTCAACAGCTTGTAGAATTGGATGAGATAAGGAATCAAGCTCATGAAAGAAATCAAGAATTGTAGCAGAAAGTGAAAGATTTCTTTGATAAGAAGACTACATAAAGGAAATTTCAAGAAGGAGATCTAGTTTTGAGATAGAATGTGAAAGATCAAGACAAGGGAAAACATGGAAAGTTTGATGCTTTATGGGTAGGTCCTTTTGTCATTATTGGTAAAGGAGGTGAGAATTCTTATCTTTTACCAGACTTGGAGGGTTACCATCATGAACATCCTATGCATGGTCAGTATCTTAAACCTTTTTTCCATTAAAGATAACAACAGGCAGGTTTGTTTTTCTTCCTCATCTTTGCAATATATATTATTCTTGTGTTTTCTAATGGTCTTCTTTTCCAGAGATAGCTTGGATCTTTCTGTGTTTAGTTATAAACACACATCCACAGAAAGAGCCACTGCTAGAACCCATATTTGCAGATTTACTCATACTCAAAAAATTAGTCAGGGAAGTATCTCTTTACACTTGTTCATTTATCTTCTATAGCTTTCTGGTTTATACATTATGCTTCTTGCTTATATTTCTAAGGTCTTTTATTAAAGCTATATCATTTTAATCTATGTCTCTAACAAGTTATCCTTTTCTACCATTGATTTCTTCCTATTTCCTCTTTGGTGCAAATAAAAAACTAGCAAGGTCGAGGTCAAAGTACGATGATTGTAATCAACATATAGTTTATGCAACCATATGATCATACACTTACCCTCTATTTACCTACAATGTGGTGGTGCAACGAAGTAGCGAGTAATCTTCTATCCATTGTGAGGTGGCAAAGCATACTGGTCTCGACCCCACAATAATCGAAACAGTCGAATGGAACTGTCAACTTTTAAAACTTTACACCCGACGTCCACGCAGATTCTTTTAAATTAACATGGCACCACAAAGTGATTATCGCGTGTCATATGGGACCCACTTGACTAAAGTCAAACTAAGTCATATCTGATCAAATCAAGATCTCATCTAACAGTCGAGCACGATAACACTATCTCAAATTGGATACTGTTTAACCATCATGCGATGGTGAGGTAGGTGACAGGTGTCCCGAGCCTGCCAAGATGTACAGGTGGAATGATGTGGATACAAATGTTGGCATTTGGTTGATAGATTAGAATGATTAGACTACACAGAGGTGCATATAATAAAGTAAAGGATGGATTACTTAAATGCCATCTTTAGGCCCATGCTTTAAATCGACAACTAGGACTTAATCTAGCGGGTAAAAGTAATCAAATAATAACCCAAGCATTTGAAGAAGATTTGCTACCATAGGATCAAATATCTATGGTTTAGTGTGATGGTGTGATGGAGAGATGATCAAACTTTAACTGCTACATGATAGCGAAGGATGCGACACATGTCAATGGCGGGAAAAAGACAAGACTTTGAACAATACGTTATAATTGACTTATGACGTGGCATTTAAAATATTATAATCTTCTTTTTCACTTAGGATTTGCTTTATTATTAATTATTTTACTTTACATGCAGATTACAAAGGTGATGAACTTGTTTTGATCAGACGATCCATATTTCTTGACGTCGGGACAAGCGGTCACATGCAGACGTGATGAAAGGGGGTCGCAGAGAAATGATCGACACCATGGTTGCAGTCAATGAAAGATAACAAACGTGATTCCATAGAATACACACTAGAAGGTATATTCATTATAATGTGTAAATATATATGGGATATATGGTCGAATTACCATCAAGATGCGGATCCATTATTTAAGATCATCGACTCAGACATATTATGCAGAGACCATGAATAAGAATGAGGATGGATATACGATTGGAATGTCATTATGATGCAGATCTATTGATTAAGTTATTTTCATAGACATAATATGAAAGACTTGTTAAATTATTGTGAGGCCTAATCATTGGATAACTATTATTGAATAAGGATAATTGGTTATTCCTTTGTTGTAATTAAACATTCAGTTATTGATCACTAGGTTAGGTATTTGTTAGGAAGCATCATGTTGATCTGAATCTTATATGTATCCTTTGGGTTTCATACTTATAGGGATACCAAGATCAATACATAAGGGACAAGAATAAGACTTACTATTGTTATAGTCATATGGGATAGATAGATCAATAACTGCAAATGTGAACTCTATTGTACTAGTTTTCCATAACCAACAAAGATAAGTCCTTTTTCTTCATATAAGCAATTGTTTCATTAATCATTTTACAATGTCCCTCGGATAAACCAATAGAACTTCTTCAAAGTGATAGTTTGATGTGCATGCTTCCTGATTTGATTCATAATTTATATTTCAATTAGTTTTCTCAATTTGCATGGTTAAATTCTGGTGATTGAGGCCTCAGTCAATTGGTTTTTCACCTGAGAATTATTATCCTCTTGAAATATCTTTGAATTTGTTCTAGGTTGCATGTACATTTCATAACACCTTTGAAGTGATAAGTTTTCTTGCAAAACTATCTCTGAGGTTGAACATAGGATTGGAATGATATGGACTCTATTGCCCATAGTTGATTAAGGAACTGGTATTTCTTGTTTATTGGATTATGGTCATAGTTTCATTGTTTAAAGTTTTGAGATACTATATCCATCTTCTCTATTCATTTCATATCTTGAATCCATCAAACATTCTTTAATTTCTTGCAACATTACATTTGAACATTTTAATAATACATTGCTCTTACTTTTAGGATCTCAATAGTACTTTTTCATAATTTGAGAGAAAGGATTTTGGAACATATATTATCTGCTCTAAAAAACCCTAAGGATTTGGGAGATAAGTCTAGGGTATAGGCCTACCAGCCTTGGTTCTGCAGTGCCAAAATTGCAGAAGGTTGAAACTTAGATCAGGTTGAAACCTTGTTTGTTGGCAAATCACTTGGGTTTCTCATCATTGGATAGACAAAATCCATAGGAAATCCAATCTGTTGATTTGAGAACCAACACACATAACCACTCAATAACTCATTATATCCATTGGTTAGTCAAATCAAAACAACTGAAAAACATATAAAACCAATTGAAATTCAATCATTGCTTCCTACATAGAAGATCCACATGAATTAATCAATTTTCTCTCTTTTTTAGCACTAATTAATCATGAATTGAAAATTAAATGATGGAAGATTCAACAAAAATGCCTAAAATCATCTATAAATGATCAATTATGCTTCATTATGCTTAATTTAAGTTCCTAAATGCATGAGTTGATACAATTGAATGGAAAACATGAACTAGATTATGCTCAATTATACTATAAATGAAATTAGCATTAGTTAGCTACTTGAATGTACTATTTTCCTATGAAATGAGCATAGAAGGGTTGCATTTTATAGATTTACTTTGGAGGGAAAAGGGAAATTTGAATTTGAATTCGACGGTTGAGATTCATCCACGAGGGATGGTTGAGATCAATCTCTTAAGTGATCCATGTGATTTCACCTTATTGGCCAATGAGTTGACTTTGAGGCCAATGTGAGGGAATATAAATGTTGTAATTAATTAATTTACTTTAATTAATACTCTAGTCCTGTGCTTTTTTTTATTTTGATTTGATTAAATGACTAAGATTAATTAATTAACTAATACCTTTTGATAGTTGATCTTTGATGGTTGATTTTTGATGAATTATTTAATTAAATTGATCTAGTTCAGTTACACAATCATAATTAACACTGGATTTGATGCCTTGATTAGAACTTGGTATATTTGATTTAAAATTTGGGCCTCTGATTATAGCATACCATTTTTAGGTGATTATAAGTATAAATTAGCTTATGGTTTTCATTCAATTTGTTATGGGATAAGGGTTTAATTTATAATAGGTGTTAATTTGATCTCCCACACGTGTTCACTTCTTTTTTGATCCTTCTAAATTGTTGTAGGAAAACATGTTTGTCACATGATTATGGAGTATATAGTAATCATTGAACATGAATTTAAATACATATTATGCGCATAAGGATCACAATTACACTTATACATAGGGATAACAATAATGTTAAAGTTACAATTATTGTTCATTTAGATGAAGGGTTAGAGTTACAAGTAAGGTTAGGGTTTACAAATAAATATTATAGTTTAAATGAGGTTATTGTTTTTTCCTAAGTTATTAGAGATGCAAACACTAATACTTTTATTTATAGGGTTAAAGGTTGAATTAGGGTTATAGTTAGGATTAACACCAGAATTCAGGTTAGGTTAAAGTTAGAGTTACAAATAGTGTCAAGGTATAGATTAAATGTCATTGAGAGTTGTAATTTTTATGTGATAATTAAAAATTATTTGTTTGAATAGATATTTAAAACATAAATATCACAATTAATATTGAATTTTGTAGCTTGAAAGTAATCAATTGCAATGTAAACATTCTTTACAAATTAGATTGATTAAAAACTAGATTTTATAGGGTAAAATGAGTTTCCTTTATTATCAAATAAGTTACATAAATTTGAAATTGATGACATGAATTTTTTTTATTTGTGAAAATATAGTACACCAACTTATTTCTAAAGCTTTTAATCTATATTCTTCATCTTTATGTTTGCAATTTGTTTTCCCTTCTTCATTTTTTCATAATGATCATATGTGAAGGGTGACATTATTCTTAGTCCTTCTAAAGACTTTACACAAGATATGGAAACAAATGTCATTCTTGTTCTTTTAGTCAGTCTTTTATAAATAGTGGCTTTTACAAGTGTTAAACCTTGTGATTTGTATATTTTCAAAGTGCAAGCCAATCTTAATGGTATTTGAACTATAGAACCTCTCTATGTTGCACTAATAGGAACTGTGTTACATATAAATTTCATTTAATATAATATGAATTTTTTATTGTAATTCATTGAAATTGTACATATACCTCCAAATTTTATATTCATATTTTGCAAGAAAGCTTGACGAAGTCGATAATCTATGTTTTCTAGCAATTTCTCTCCAATGAAGCTCATTTCATCAATCAATATATATTTGACGTGTGACATTTATTCTTGAAAACTTGTGAGTCTTGTTCCTTTGAGTTGATTAAAATATTTTATTGGAATTCTTACCTTAGAATGAATTGTGGACGCTCCTATGTTGAATGATGCAACACTAGTTGGTTCAAGTAATAGAATGGGAGATTTATTGGGCATTGCATTATTGTGAAGACCTTCACTGATTGCACGAATGTGATATGTCTTTCCCCTTCATGTTGTTCCTTGAATTATCATATAAAATGGAAACCCATTCTCATTCATGTGATAGTGTGACATAATTATGTTCATTGTATTTTTTCGTTTGTCACTCAGATTTGCAAAGTTGATATTTTGTGGTATATCATCATTTTTAAGGCATCCATTATCTTGCATCATATTGAAAAAATTAATTGCTTGAGTTGTGTATTCATTACCTTTACATTCATTAGACCAAACCTTTTTCCTATCAATATCCCTTCTTCCAAACATATCTATTTTAAAAACTTGCATTATCTGACCATGATTTAGTCTAGATATGATTTCACATTCATGCTCTATAGTATTTCCTTATAATATTTCATTGTTTTCACTTTCTGAGTCACTGATATTTTCATTATTAGTTGAAGTTATTCTTTGTTCACTGTGCCAAGGTTTTTAATTGAATGACACCCAATTTGAATTTATGGAGTCATTGGTATCTCCAATATCTCTCTCTTTGTTACGAAATCGTTTGTAAAGCAACATTTTAGAGAAACAAGGCTTATGAATTATTTTTTATAAGAATGATGGAAACACCCTGACAATAGCTTCTTTTTACCTAGGCTCCCATATTTTTTTCTCTTCTTCGTCTAGGATTATATATCCATGATCTAGCTACATATATGAGTGTGATACCTATTGGAATAATGGAATGGTGTGTACTGAGATTGGAGGGGTGAATCAACACCCTTAAAACTTTTATCACTTAACCTTAATCCTTTTAGTAATCAATTCCTTGCATTACCGACTATATGTGTTATTCTATCTTTATGCACATAATATCAATTCATAAACTTAATTTTCATGTAAACATTCATGAAATGTATTGACACATGACACAAGATTTGGTAATGCAGAAAACCCCTGTTAGAAGGTTAAAAACTGTTGTGGGGATGAAACCCAAAAAACTTCACTATCTGCAGAATGGAAGGGGTCAGTTAAGGCTTACAAGTTTGATCACTTTTGATGATCTTACCCTGTTAGGAGTAACATGTTTAGATTGGTTAAGGTCTACTCTATTAAGAGCTTTAGTAACACTATTTAGTGTGCACTCAGTTAAGAGGTTTACAAAAGGATTGTTAAATCCACCTTCTCAAAGGATTTCTTCTATTTTCTACACTTGTTAGAATGTAGTCAAAAATACTTAGTGACCTATGTATATGCAAACTAGAATTATTGATTACATATCCATTAAAGTTTACAATATGATGTATCACCTATAGTGACTGATTAATACCTCTATTCTACTCGGTAGCCTTGAATCTTGTTCTTGGTAGTTGATTTCATCATTTGATGTCCCTCTACATAAAACTCGGTATCTGATCCATAGAAGTGTCTAAGGCTACAATCATCATCATATCTTCTTGTTCTGATTGATTACAAATCTATTTATACAATGAATTTGACCTAAATGAGTTTCACGCTTTATAATGATAACTCTATGATCAAAGGTTTACAACTTGACCTTGATCTCCTAGTTTGCATGTTTTCAATCAGTTAGAATGATTTAAAATAATTACAATTACTTTACTTTTCCCTCAAGAAATGGATTTAAAGCTAAGATTTAATGTAAATATAAAACTTAAGTGTTTTATCTGATGTGTAATTCAGATCCACATTTCTTAGAATAAATTTGTCTCTCGGTAGACTGGTGCTTGGGTTGCTCTTTAGTTTGCCTGTCGGGTTGCTCTGTAAACTTGTCTGTCGGGTTCCTTTCTCCTTGACATTTTTGGTGACCTCTGTTTAACTATTGTTTTGGTTTGCACTATAAACCTGTCTTTCAGTGATCATGTATCGATGGCTCAAAAACTGTTTCCTTTGCATACTAATTGCTAAATATGTCATCAATCTCCCCCTTTGACATTAGTATCAAAAACTGATCTGTGCAAAACTAAAATGTTTATTATATACACCATGTATTTCACCTTATCAATATGACTCCCCCTATGTGCATGCCAGTATAGTATATGTACATGAATATACACTTTCCTTTATACTATTTCCCCTTTTCATTATTTCCCCCTTTTACCTTATCAACTCTCTTTGTCACATATTATTTCCCCCTTTTTTATAATAAGGACAAAGGTGTAATACTTACAACTTATCAAAAATGTGGGAATGAGTGTTCTGCATGTCTTCCATCATTTTATCCCATTTCTCCTGAAGGTGTTCCAGGGCCATGTGCTCCAATGTTATTCTCGCATGCATATCATACATACTATCGGTGACAAACATCTTCGGGGTGGCAATCAATTGTCTTGTCGTAGTCATATGTTGTTGCAGTAATGTAAGATTTGATAGGAGTAGAGCTTGAAGCTCGGTTACCTCATCTCTGAATTTTGATTCCACCTCTAAAATCTCTAATCTCAACCTTTTAGCTTCCATAATATTTTCATAATGCAGCTTGATTGCATTGTTAGTGGTTGTAAGACCTTGTACACTAGCATTAAGATCTACATCTATCTGTGCAATCTTGTCACTATTCTCCTTAGTTAATTTCTCTATTGTGCATAAATTCTAAACTAAGGTTATAGCTTCTGAAATGATTGGCTCTAATTCATTGACTAGTTGAGATAGTTTTACCTTGTTCTCGGCCACTTCTTGGTTGATTTTCTTTGTTAATTTGTATTGATACTTTTCTCTGCACATTCTTCTATTGCCTTCTCTACATCCATATTTTGTGATGTGATGGCATTTGTAAGAAGTGTTAATTGATCAATTATAGGAGCATCTTGATCAATGTCGGTATCAGGTCCAATCTGCAAAAGTATTTCCTTGGTTGTCTCAAGTACCTATGTATCCTTGTTCTCCTTTTTAAGCTTATCTTGGATAGCTTTCCTTTTACAAAGTTCTGCATACTTTGTAAGTGACTCTGGATCCAATTTCCTTGAATCATAGTCTGGTATTTCAATGATTTCATCCAGGCTGACTGGATTCTTATTCTTCTTCTTCTTTGAAAGTGTAGTGGAGGCACCTGTATGCAGTACCATAGCAAGTTCCTTTGCTTGGTTAGATGTACTTAATGAAGGCTTTGGAGGTGTTAAGCATTTTATCTACTGCTCAGTGTCTATATGTCAGTTTGGTGTGGACATCTCCACATTAACCTTTTCTTTATCTACAATTTCTCCTTCGGTATCCTTAGGAGTGGCATCACCTTGCTTCTCCTCTTCACCTTTATCTTTCTACTCTCCATCTGTTTCTTTCTATTCTCCATATATTACATTCTGCTCATCAGTTGTATTTTTTTGTTCCTCTTCACCCTTATCTTTGGGCATGATTGCATCATGCTCTAGTGTTGTATCTCTTGGTTCGGTCATTATATTGATAGCTTGTATCAATAATGACATTTGTCCCGGTATATTTACCTGTGTAGCATTTGTTGTTGTGTCCTGATCCATGGGATGCTCAAAGGTAACAATAACATCTTCATCTGCCTTAACTTCATTGGTAGGATGTTCAATTATATCTATTATTGTCACATCTTGGTTTGTGACATCTATTGTGTCTTGTTATAACTGCAAAATATGAGGAATGTCATCCATTGCTTTACTAGCTTCGGTGTTCAATTCAACTTGATTTTCATCCTCAATGTCATTTATAAGAATGTTCTCTGGGCTCGGTATAGCCTCTTTTTCTTCATTGTGAGGCTTGTCGGTGATTTCTAATAGTCTCTCGGGGCTTGTGTCCTTTTTAGGTACATTGAGTATTTTCCTCCAAGCATCCTCACTTTCTCTGTCAAGCTCAATTAAGTTTCCCTTTAGTACTTTGTCTGCTCTTAATTTTGCTGAGAACTTCTTTGAGTGTAACTTCATCATGTCTTCAATTTCTTCCATTTTGGACTTGGGTGACATAACATAAACTAGGGATCTTTCCCTTATTTTATTTTTTCAGAATTCAATGTGAATGTCCACCTTGCTGATAACCTGTCTAGAAGTTCTTGTGGCATCTTATTTTCAAACTGTATAGGAATATATTTGATTTTACACATTGTTGTGATGATGGCTTTTTCTATCTTGTTCTGATCCTTGGGATTCAGAGTTAGCCATTTTCTAATCTTAGGATCAGTTATTAAACCTGACCCGATGATTGATGGAGCAATCTCATCAATTGTAGTAGGAAGTTTGTTCTTTTCAGGTTGTTCATCTTGTTCAGTGTCCTCTATATCTTCCTTTATTTAGATTAGTCTTTTTCTCCTCTTTGGTTCTAAATTTTTCCTAGTTTGAGGCTTCCTCATGTAAGTCCTCACTTGTCCTTTCTTAACAAGTCATGAACTTGCATCTTTTGTTGTCTGACTCCTTGTCTGATATGTTGCAGTAGTTCTTGGCTTCTTTGGGGGTGGTGCATTAGACTCTATTGATTTAGAGTCACTCATTTTTTCTCCTTCAGTGACGTGTGACTTTCCCTTGATGTCTCATTGTTTTTTTTCTTCTTCATTGACTGACAACTTCTTTTCAAGTGTCTTAACCATTTTGGTCTTCTTTCTATCGATCTTCTTTACTACTAGGTCAGTCTTTATTCTTTCCTTATCCTCTTCATAGATTCCAAACCTTGGTAGTGACTTGTCTAATGGTTCATTTAATAATTCTTCAATAGAATTAGTGGCTTGATCTATGTTGATCTCATATTCAAGTGGTGCTAACCATGTTGTCCTCGGTACAGCTGGTTTGATTAAGGTGGTATCAGTGTTCACCATAAAACAAATATCAGTCTGGTATCCTCATCCTTTTTTGCATCATGTCCTTAAATCCAATGAAATAATCATCCATAACTAATGTAAAGTTGTCACCTAGTGACTTAATGAATTCACTGATTTGAATTATCACTGGTCAGGTAGTGTCCCAATTGACATGACCGACAGAAGGGAAAAAGTCTTAAAAGTAGAAAAATATGCACATTAGGAGTGATCCAAACTTACATGAATTGGACTTTGCAGACTGGATTGTCCTCATGTTCTCATCTAACTACTTCAATAGAAGCTTAGATAGATCTAACTATAATCCCTTCTTTACAATCTTGTGAGCAGTGTCTACTGCTCCGCATGCAATACTATTCATTCTTCTGGCTTGGAATATCTTGTATCCCAACACACATGCACCATATTTCAGTTTTAGATATTTGATGGAATTTACCTTCAGTCCTCTGTCATCCCATTTTGCACCTGTCATCTTCTCAATCTCGGGGCGGGGAGGGTGTTTAAGAGCCTTGGCCTTGTCGGTTATAGGATAACCGGTCACTGCGTGTATCACATCCCTAGTGATTTGTTTTGGCTCGTCTAGCCACATCTTTTGGTCATGTACTCTGCTCAACACTATCTTGATCCACTCAGTTTTAAACTCCTTCAGGAATGTTAGGGCATTTTCAGCCCTTTCACCTCGATGTGTTTATGTTCATCCTTGATGGTTTCATCTATTCAAAGTTTCTTGTAAGCTTTCTCAATCTCAAGATCTCCTATCTCAGCAATCTTGCAATATATGTATGCCCGAACATCTTCGACGAGCAAAACCCTAGGTGGTATGCTTGAGAATGCTCCAGTGTTGCCAGGTTGCAAAGAAACCTCTAGACAGAACTTGTAATGTGGCTCCTCACAGGTGGAGTTCTTGATCAGTTTGACCTTATTGTCTTTGGCATTCTTTATCTTGGTTACATGGGCTATGGTTTTAATGGTTTCTAAAAATTAGGGCTTTTCCTGTAAAACAAACTATGAGCTCGGTGATTCTAGTTACTCACTTGTTCTGTTGTAGGTGTTGAAGATCAGAATCTGTCGTAGTAGTTGTGAAGGTGCTCATGAATCTCCCTGCAATATTTTCGCCTTTGGTCTCTCTTCCCTTTTCTCTCAAATGTTGGTGAATGAAATGAGGTCTTTGTTGTCCTTTTATAAATGGTACCCTAAGTGGCACATTTAATGCTTTACCCACTTCACAGTGTTTGAAGATGGAGTCGCTTGGGTATCACACAAACATCTGGCTCGGGGTAAGTGACAACTCACTTGACTTTTCATATGTTCATCGATGGAGCTCAGTAAGTGGCGAAGACTTCAATGTCTTTTACATGATTACTGACGAGTCTTGGTTTACATTGTTAACTTGGCTCTGATATATACACCGAAGATTCTTGGTATGTATTGATCGATGAGATTGTATTTACAAAATCATAACAAGTAATACCATAGTGCATTTTTAATCATACTAGTTTGGCATTTTATCAATGTATAATGGAACTGATATAAAGTATAAATTGGTATAGTGCAGTTCCATACTTACTTGTTCAGCTTAGCTAGGGGTGGTGATGTCACCAGATCCATTGGATAAGGTGTCACCAATTATGTTGCTTGGTCCAGCATCATCAGTGTTTGTAGCTTTCCTCCACATTTTTTTTCTCATCTTCCTGATGTCTTCAATGGTATTGTCATTGGAAAAAGTGCTTGTCTCTATCACTCGGTCTCTGCAGTCTTTGCTTAGATGAACAACCCTATGACAGTGTAAGCATGTCATTTCGAGGTTAGTCCAGCTTCTAGACCTTCTCATTCATTTTCTCATGCAGTTTGCAGCTATGTTTCCATATCCACCACATGTTGTGCAATTTGTCCATGTATTATAATCCCAAACATATGAGTTACCAACTCTTTTTGGTTGATAAGCATTTTCTTGTTCTTTTGTCTTCCATGTTTTCTTTTTATTCTTCCTACATTCAAGAGATGCGTGCCCATGCATTTTGCAAGTAGGACAATGTTTTTCCATGTAGGTTTCCTTCTTTGGTTGTTTCACCTTAGATTTACATTCATATGCTTTATGTCCTTTCTTGTTACAGTTATAACAATTTCCAGTGAATCTAGAATTCGATTTAGGAATACCTTTAATTTTTCTTTTGCAAACATTTGATGTGTGGCCTGGTTTTCCACAGTGATTGCATGATTGCCTCCTTGGTCTTGGATTTGTGTAGACATCTTCTAGATCAGCTTGGTATGGTAATTCTCTATGCTCGGTATACCCTAGTCTGGTATTTTTGTTGACTCTTCTTTGTCCATCTAGAAAATCATCCATTCTTGTTATACTTTCTTTAGCTCTCTTGATCATATCATTGTGTTGTTGCTGAATTCTTTCTTCATGCTTCAGTCTTTCATTTTCTTCTCTTAGCTCACCAATAGCTTCCAATTTCCCATTGAGTTCTATGTTCATCTGATTTTCCTCCTGACTCATTAGAATAATCTGATTGGTGATCTCATGATGATGTTCAGTAAGTGTTGAGCGTTGTTTTGACACAAGCCAACTTGCTAGGATCTTGAGATTTGATTTCCTTTCTTGAAAGAATAACAAATTTATTCCCAAGGTTCTCCGTGGTCGGGTCACAAATTGCTTGGTTACTCAGTTGAAGATAAATGTGATTATTCATGAGGAGGCCTTTGCTGGTACATTCAAGACATCAAACTGCAAAATATTGTTTGTTTCTTTTTTGGTATTTTCCATTTTAACAAGTATGGGTATGGTAAATAACATGCAACTTTTGTATTTTCAAGATAGCGATTTTCAGAATTTCAAGACAAAATTTAAACAGATGAGGATAACAAGAATTGCAGCAAATTTCAAAGAAAAGTGAAATCCTAAAGACATAAACCGTTGTAACCCCTTCCCTATAAATTGAATGTTGGAGAGATTTGGAACAAGCCGTGAAGCATAAATCAGACCACGTCACAATTCACTACTCCACATATGCAAGCGTTTGGAGAAAAGATATGTTTTACTCGTATGAGATATTCAAAATCTATCAAATCACAAAGCCACCAAGACATGCGCACCCATGAGACAGATTTATCGTTAAGCACAAAGATGACCTCCTCCACACATTCATCACATCAAGGTAGATATACAACAACAAACTCCAACTAAAAGTAGTACGAATTCGAAACACAACAACACAAAGGGATCTCTAAAAATAAAGAATAATGCAAGAATACATTCAATAAATTCACATAGATAGAAGCAATTCACACACCATGAATGAAGCACCCAATGTAGATATTTATTGTATTAAGAAGTCGGCCTTTTACATTGCTTTTTTATTACAATATATAGAGTTTTGATCTACAACTCTGATTTTCGGAGTTAGGGCATCAGAGAGTCTAAACTAAAGAACAAAAGCTAAGACTAGAAATGTTTTTGAAGGGAAACTACTGCTAACTGATAATATATAACTTGTATGTATCCTTAAACCCATTTACAATCCATTTTCTCATGCAAAGAGGGAAAAAATCACCAAGAAGAGAAAGGGAAAGAAGGTAAGTTTCTTTTTTGAACTTGGAGTCTTCTTCTTGATTCTTGTGGTTCTTCTTGGATTCTTCATTTGAGGTTGTTTCTGGAAGTGGGAACTGATAGGAGACCCTTAGTCCCTCTAAAAAAAACTCAAGTTGTCCATTCATCTTATCTGGAGTCCAACTGGTGTTTAAAAAAGTGACCTCGCTGGTAGCAGCCAGTTTTTTTGGACCCTAACCTCTAACCCAAAACTTTAATGTCTTTAAAATTTCTTAAGTGTTTCCCAAAATTCAAAATTTGGAAGAGTCCCAAAAATTTGGACTTGTTGCAGGCCGAAAGGCCAAAAAAACTTGAAGAGGCCGAAAGGCCAAAAATGCTTCTTGTTTTCAGGGCCGAAAGGCCGAAAACTCTGCCTTAGTAGAAATTTAGCCAAGTGTGAAAATATTTCCCTGTGCACCTATTAACTAGACCTTGAAGATTTATCCAGGAAAGACCTCTGGGTGAGCTGTCCAAAGCCTCTGTACTATCTCCTGAACTTCTTCAAAATTGATCTCCTTTCTTTTTATCTTGGTGACCCTTCGTTCTTGCTTCTTTCTGAAGATAGTTAATTTAGAAGAGAAGAACGTGATCTCTTCTTCATGTTGGGACATTCTTTGTATTTCCTCTACCAGGTAAAATAACTATTGTAGGGCCTCTTTAGTGTTAACTCTTGCCAAAATGTCTTTGAACTGTTTAACCACCTCTTTTGATGGACGTAGAGCCTGTTTGTCTTTATCTCGATATACATCAAGGCTGACCCCTGTGAAGAATGCATCCATATCTTCAATCCATTTTATTACTTCCTCTCACTTGTCAGCTATGAGGGCCTGGTGTTTCTTGTAAACCTTAATTGTTTTGGTCATCTGTTTAGTCCATGCCTTAAATTTGTCCAATTCTTCACCTTCATAGACCTTCACCAGTATTTGGAAATGTTGCTCTTGGATTATCTCCAAGTCCTGGAGGGCTGCTTGCCACTTAACTACTTCTGAATTTATACCCCCATCATTCTCCACTAGGTCAATTAGTGAATTTTCCTTGACCAATATAGTTTGGTACGACCTGAATGCTAATGGGATAGCCTTCTCTCTGAATTGTTCGAAGTCATTTCTCCAATCAGCACTTGCCTAGATGAAAGAAGGAGTCAAACCCGCCGACAAATCTGGTGTAGGCCTTTTATCTAGCATGGCTTGTAATGAAGCCTCTGAACAATTTGGGTCAATAGGACCCACCATCTTTTGAATGAACCCTTTTAGAGCTTCATTTTGATCTGTTAAGGATTTGATGGTCTCTTCATCTTCATTCATGAACCCCAAAGTGTGCTTAATCCCTAGATCTGCTAGTGTCTTGCTCCCTTCTCTGGTAGGTTCACCCAAATCCACCTCTCTAAATGTATAATCTTCCATTGTGCCAGGTGTTTGAGAAGTTCTCAGGGGTGGGATAGCTATTTGTGCTTTCCAATGACCCCTAGTGTCCT
Organism: Thuja plicata; assembly: GCA_018584345.1. Classification (NCBI taxonomy): domain Eukaryota; kingdom Viridiplantae; phylum Streptophyta; class Pinopsida; order Cupressales; family Cupressaceae; genus Thuja; species Thuja plicata. The sequence goes on from MU225445.1 coordinate 2,641,595, forward strand.
TATTCACATATGACATGGTTCTTGCTGGTACATCAATTTTTGCCTGGTGGAAGGCTTGCCTTATAGAGGTCATATTTGTATCCTCTCCGTCCAATTCATTGGTGTAAGTTCTCTTCCTAGGTTGTATGTCCTTGGTAAACCAAGTAGGTTTTCTGAATGCAGTTACAGGTTCATATGGCACAACATGGAGGATCGAAGTTAAGCCTTGTACTCCTAGATTTATCTCTTGCTCTGATTCCTTCTCCTGCCCCCTTTCTTGTTTTCTCTCTCCTTCCTTCATTCTTTCCCCTTCTGTATCCATATCCATTTCTCCTTCTTCCTTCTCTTCCTCCACCTCATCTCGTTTAGTTACCACATTTTCTCCTTCTTTGTCCAGGCCTTTGTCTTCTGAAGAGTCAATTAGCACTTCTGACCTAAGACCAATCATGGCCTCCAGCGTGGTCTGGAAAGGTGATGTATCTTCCATACTTACTACTTCTTTGGAAACCTGGGTGGAGCATGGTGAAGGGATTGATGTTGATGGAGTAAGTGTTGGTATGAATGGAGTGGGAGATGAGAGAATGGTAGTAGTAGAGGAGGGTGGATTTGGTGTAGGAGTAGGTGTTGGGATTGGAATTAATGGTGGTGGTGTAGGAATTGGAGGTGGTAGAGAAGTTGGTGGAGTAGGGATATGAGGTGGTGGAGTAGAAACCAGTACTTCCCCTACTATATTATCCATAGTAGTGACTCAGGCTATCACACTATCCTGAATCTCAGGCCCTTGAGCGGAACTAGAGCTCACTTGTGTAGCAGGGACATCCACTGAAGGATTGGTGAACTAGACTGGTGGTGGAGTGAAGGTCACCTGGGGCTGAATAAGCGATGGTGATCTAGTGTCTACATCCTGGCCATGATCCGAATAGCCTTCAAGTCCTTCAAAATTGGAAATCATAAACTCATCAGATCCTCAGGCATCCAAAGGATTATCCTGCACTTTAGGATCTTCTTTATGTTTCTTGGTAACCTCCTTCTCTCTCATTTTTTGCAATCTCATCCTTTGGACTAGGGGCTCATCTTCTTCTGCTTCATCAGACTCTTCTTGTATTGTTTCTAACTGCAGAGATTTAGAACTCTTCTTCCTCTTATATGTTTTCTTTCCCTTCTCAGCGGTGGGAGGAGATTGGCCAGAGGTAGATGGGCCTTCACCTGATAGGGGTTGTGATGACCCTGCTAGTGGGTCAATCTGGCCTGTCATTCTTGTTTTCTTGGGCCTAGGATTCGAGCCATACTCAACTGGTCGTTCATGACCATACACGGTTCTTGGCTTCCGAGGGGGAGCTTTCTTGTACTTAGGAACTGTGGACTTCTCCCCTTGCTATTTTTCTACTTTCCTTGAGGGCTCCATCAATGTTTTTGCTGGGATTGGACTCATTTTGTGTGGCCTCTTGATCCAAGTTGTTGTGGTCTTTATCACATGCCTCGCCCAGAAGTCCATGTCATCATTTTCATCCTTGTCCACCTCTGCGTTCATGATTGGTCAGTCATATATCTTGTCTTTTGTGTAAATGTCCTCTAAGACCTCGTCTGAATCACATTCCCAAACCTTTGAGGAGATAGGAACCTTTAATACCTCTTTTTCTAGAGTGAGGTTCATTTTGAAATAGTCCCAGATCCTGACCTCATGATCATCTATGTAGTTTATCCAGTGATCTTCCAAGTGTGGCTCGTGTATGTATAATTTGCCAATAATGTGGTTGTAAGTACCTATGGGGTCAAAATAGGATCACACTATTTTATAGAGCTACAAGGGACAATCATCCCATTCAAAAGCCAAGGATTTTCAAACTTTCATGTCTTGTAGTGCGTATGGTCCCAAAGAGATAGGAAAGTCTCAATAGTGCTTCTTTTTATGTTTTATATGCTCGTATGCATCTGTGAACTACCTAGCCATCTCCAGTATAATTATCCAATCGAATGGATACCTAGGCAACTTCTTTGGTTGTAAGGTTGACCCAGCTATCCGAATGTATGTGAAAGTCCTAAATTGGGTAAAATAGGCCCTAATGGCCCTTACTTTAGCAGCAGCCTCCTCTGACATCCTCTTAGCAAAGTCACCTTCAATGGATCGGATGACTGTGAATATGAATGCATCATTAACTATCATGTAGTCAGGGGAATCCTCTAGCATGTTCGCCCTTTTTATCAGTTGTGGGTATACAATGTGGGGCCATGCATTCAGATCATTTAGACTCCCCCTCTTGGTAAGGCCTAGATAATCTGCCTGTGCTGCTAATAAGTAAACCACGTAGGTGCTCATGTAGAACTTAGGATTATGTTTTACTGCTATCAATTTCTCTTCCAAATTGTCACTAATAATAGTGCCCCAGTTGAATCTTGCCTTTCCTTCCCAGATCCTTTCTATCAACAGGATCATCCAGTGCTTGAGTTGAATGGATTGAGGTAACCCATACACCCGGCTTATCAATGTTATGGCTGCTTGGATGTCATCTTTCATATAGCCTCTTCGGAGGTCTATCTTGTCCAACTTGTTCTTCAGAAGAGGTTGCTTGAGGTACTCATTGTTCATCATCTCATTTATTGCATGCTCTCTATTGTTGAACCACTTGGTCCATTTTCTAATATGGAAGTCATAGAACTTGTCTATGCCCTTGTGAAGGTGGAAAACATCCTCAATGACATCCGGCCTTATATCTAGTACCACCTGACCCTCTGTGTTTACAACCACCCTTTTATCTGAGTCATAGTGGTGAGCCAGGGTGACAATCAGCTTTGAAGATGAGACAGCCACTGGGTGTGCGGCTGTGTTTACTCACCTGCATAGGACCAATGCGGTGTAGTTGTCAGATCTATTTGTTGGCTGAGAACATTGAGTCAGGTACTCATTCCAGTCTACGTTGTTGATGTTGGTATCTTTTATCTCACTATGCTTGTTCCCCACCTTAGAAATTGGGGGAATTCCCTTTGTATTGATACTTCATCGGAGAGGTTGTCTTTGGTTCAGTCATTCCTGCAATAAAAACAAGTAATCACTAGCTTATTGAACAAAAAAAAAAATTTAAACTAGGAAAGCAAGAAAGAGAGTTGTTTAAACATCTAAGTGCAAATTTTCACACTTTCGAGCCTGTGAAAAAAAAATTTATTTGAAGAACAAGGTCCGTGGGACCTTTCGGGATCTGAAACTGCGAAGTGTTTGTTTGCGGACGTCGAAAGTCCAAAAATGTCGAGGAACCCTGAAAGGCTGAACTAAAATGTTGCAGGAAGGATTCTTTTGGCCTTTTCGGACCTTTTGGTCTTTCGAAGGTTTGAAAGGCTGACAAGTCCAAAATGACACTTAGCAAAATTTTGGAGATCCATTTTCAGCTTTTTGGAGGCCGAAAACCTACGGCAAGTGTCGTGACTGACAAAATGAAAAAACCTAAACCCTAAGACAAAAAGGAAACTAGAAAACCCTAGGCCCGACAGGGAGGGATGTCCCTATCAAAACACAAAGGCTCAAAGGCCTGACAACACCAAGAAACAAGGTACCCTAGGCTGGACATGCACTAGGAGCAAAAACAAACCCTAGATCGAGACCCAAAAACACAAAACCAAGGCAGGTGAGAAGAACCTACCTCGAAAGAACTAGGAGCGGGAGGACAACCAGACGGCTTGAAAATGCAAGCAGTCGATGAGGAGGAGCAGACAAAATCACAGGCAGAAGGAAAAAAATGAAAAGTGACTTTAATTTTGAAGGCCTCTCCTATTTATAACCTGTGGGCTGATGTTAGCCGCTTCGGGCCTTTCAGACTCTGAAAAAACTAAAAATTTCAAAAGAGAAAAGTGCCTTTGGCCTTTCGGGGTTTTCGGAGGCCGAAAACACTGAAAGGGCTGAGTTTTCAGCCTTTTGGCCATTTCATCATTTTAGAGTACCTAAGTTCTCCAAAAGGCCGAAAGGGCTGAAAGGCCAAAAAATTCTCTCTTCCTTTCTTTGACTTGGTTTAAGAAAATTTCTTTGAGGGCTGACTGGATTTTACACAAGGGGCAAACACGACCTAAAGAAAAAAGACAAAAAAGGGGGGTCCCCATGGTCAGAGGACCAAAAAATGGGGTGTGTATTGTGGAGCCACAATAGTAAGTCTTTGTATTTCTGACTCTCTCTCTTGTAGCTTTTCAGTGATCTTCCTCCTATCATCAATAGCTAATTTTCTTTCTTGTTCATCTTGTCTATCATTATTCATAACATCAATCATCCTTAGCATCTGTGTCTCTTAACCAGTTTGCAGTGATTTTACTTGTCCAGCCAGATATTGATTAGTTTCATTTATACTTGTAATGCTTCCTTCAGATGTGTCTAATGTATTGCTAGATGTAGATCTTGTTGACTCAAATAAATTAGGTATCTCTTCTCCATGATAGTCTATTTCATTACAGCAAGATGCCATAACATTTCTTTCATCCAGTAGCTCTCTCATCTTGAATCTAGCTTCTTTATATTGTTCATAAAAGAGCTGTATCTCCAACTTCTTATTCTCAATACCCTTGTCTAGCTTATACCTTTCTGTTGCATGATCTTTTCTCTTAAGTATTTAAACTTTTCCAAATAATAGATCTAACTCTAATACCAATTGTTGGAATAATGGAATGGTGTGTACTAAGAGGGGAGGGGTGAATCAGTACCCTTAAAACTTTTATCACTTAACCTTAATCCTTTTAGTAATCATTTCCTTGCATTACCGACCATATGTGTTATTCTATCTTTATGCATGTAATATCAATTCATAAACTTAATTTGCATGTAATCATTCATAGAAACATTCATGAAATGTATTGACACGTGACACAAGATTTGGTAACGCAAGATACCCCTATTAGAAGGTAAAAAACTACAGTGGGGATGAAACCCACAAAACTTCACTATCTGCAGAATGGAAGGGGTTGGTTAAGGCTTACAAGTTTGATCACTTCTAATGATCTTACCCTATTAGGAGTAACATGTTTAGACTGGTTAAGGTCTACTTTGTTAAGAGCTTTAGCAACACTTTTTAGTGTGCACTCAGTTAAGAGATTTACAAAAGGATTGTTAAATCCACCTTCTCAAAGGATTTTTTCTATTTGCTACACTTGTTATAATGTAGTCAAAAATACTTATTAACCTGTGTATATGCAATCTAACACATCATCACAATTGGATTGAGTCATACTGTTAAGAGTGTTCTGTGAGATATCACGTATATATGCAACATCTTTTCAAATTATTAGATAAATTTTGTATATATTTACTTTAAATATTGATTTGAACATGTAAATACATGTTTAACTTGTTTTAAATTTTTACATGTCTTGTTTAGATGTTTATAGAAGATCAATGCATGGATGCAAGAGGGTAGACAAAACTAGATCCCTGCATTTAGTTGTGAGTAGAGATAGTAACGTGTGGTCATTGTACAATAGAGATTACTCATGCTTTTGTTATGACTGCACTACTAAAAACTATGGTAAATGCATCAACCAACAAGTTAAACATGTATTTACATGTTCAAATAAATATTTAATTATCTTCCTAATTTAATTTTTTATTTCAATTATATTTGAATTCAAGGGAATTGCTGTCCAAAACTGTGTTTCCAAAATCTGGGACTTACACATGAATTGATAGAGAATCTGATTAAATTTGAGTCAGTTTGCAGATATGATTGGGTGATTCTTTGTAATCCTTGTTTATAAAAATAAAGTAGGAGTGAAAATGCCTTACTAGGGCGAAGGAAGAGAACTTTGGGGAAAAATGCTCTGCTAGGGTTTTCATGTGTACGGCTTTCTGTCTGTGTTTCCGCTCTGAGCCATCCATCTGTCATACTGCATTTACTGCGGGATCTCATTAGGGTTAGCCTTTAGTATGGCTCCGGCCAACTTTGGCCCAGCAGTTACTGCTGGTGCTCGAGTTGAAGCTTCAGACTGCCATGGTGCCTCCTCCGAACAAACGTCCTCGCAAGTTCATCCCGAAGGTCTTCCACGAGGTAACCCTGACATTATCCTTAATCCTTAGGAATTTGATACTACATGTGAATGGTTAGAGAAACATACACTAATTGGATATTTTGTGGGTCGTACTCCTCCTGAAAGTATCCTCAAGGACTGGGTCAACAAGAGCTGGACCCCTCATGGGGTCTGTCTTGACGGAGTGCAAAACCTTACCAAAGGTTTTTTCCTTTTTAGGTTTGCTAACCCTTCCCAAGCGGACGCGGTTTTCAACCGTGGTCCCTGGACTGTTAGGTCTTCCTTGTTAGTTTTCCAGAGGTGGTCTCAAGACTTTACTGTCTCCGATGATAAAAAAACTTAGGGTTCCTGTTTGGGTTGAGTTCCCTGGTCTCCCTTTGCCATGCTGGCCTTTTATTGAAGCTATTGCCAAGACCCTAGGCAAGGTCATTGTCATGGAACATGACAAGTTTTTCAATG